>JAUMJL010002300.1:0-129744 GCA_033558185.1 Dromococcyx pavoninus | reverse complement strand
CGCGAACTGCCAGTCCCCGCCTACCGCTTCTGACTGGCTGCCAGTGAGCCTGGCCCTGCCCAATCCGCTTCCTGATTGGCTGCCGACGGTGCCGGGGCAGGAGCGACGATGGCGGCGCTGTGGCTGCTGGTGCTGCTGGTGGCGGCCCCAGCCCCGGGGTCCGGGGGCTCCACGGGGGACGCGCGGCAGGAGGCGGCGGTGCGGGCGCTGGCGCGGCGCCTGCTGGGCCCCCGCGCGGCCGCGGTGTCGCTGTCGGTGGAGGCGGCGCTGGCGGCGGGCGGGCCCGAGCGGTACGTGCTGCGCTCGCCGCCCGGCGCCACCGTGGCCGTTGCCGTGACCGGATCCAGCGGAGCCGCCGCGGCCGCCGGGCTGTACCGCTACCTGCGCGATTTCTGCGGCTGCCACATCTCCTGGGCCGGGCAGCAGCTCCGCCTGCCCGATCCGCTGCCCCGCCTGCGCGCAGAGATCCGCGCCACCGCCCCTGGCCGGTACCGGCACCGGGGGGGAACCGGGGCGGGGGAGCGGGGGTGCCGGCGGCACCGGCACGAGGGGGCACGGGCGCTGCTCACGCCTTGTTAGGACGGGACGAGGCAGCCTTACGTGACGGGAACCGGGATGGGGATGGAAATGAAAATGGGAACGAGGATGGGGATGGGGACAGGAATGGGAATGGTACAGAAATAGGAATGGGGATGGGAACAGGGATGGGGTTGGAAGTGATAACGGGAATGAGGATGGGAGTGGGGACAGGGACGGGAACAGGGACAGGAATGGCAGTCGGATGGAGATGGGTACAGAAACGGGAATAGGGACCGGGATGGGCTGGAAATGAGAATGAGAATGGCGACAAGGATGAAGTTGGGAATGAGAGTGGGGATGGGAACGGTGAATGGAAATGGGGACAGGAATGGGGCTGGGGCTGGGGCCAGGGATGGGGTTGGGAATGGGAATGGGGAAGGGAATGGGGATGGATTGGAAACAGGGACGGGAATAGAGGAACCCATTCCACAGCCCCCACCTGCTCCCTTGTCCCCAGGTACCGGTACTACCAGAACGCCTGCACCCAGAGCTACTCCTACACCTGGTGGGACTGGGCACGCTGGGAGCAGGAGATCGACTGGATGGCACTGAGCGGCATCAACCTGGCACCCGCCTTCGTGGGGCAGGAGGCCATCTGGCAGCGGGTTGAGTATCGGGGCCCGTGGGGACGCGCGGGGCAGTGTGGTGGCCGTGGGGCCTGCTGAGCCCCTGCCACCCCGTGCAGGTTTACCGCTTCCTGGGCCTCAACCAGTCCGAGATCGACGCCTACTTCACAGGACCGGCATTCCTGGCCTGGAACCGCATGGGGAACCTCCGCGGCTGGGCTGGGCCGCTGCCGCCATCCTGGCACCTCAAACAGCTTTACCTGCAGGTACTGGGAGCACTGGGGCTGCCCACGTGCCCTCTGCCCTGCTCGGGGCTGGGACGGTGCTCATGGAGGTTTGGGGGGGCATCGCGTCCTTTCCCAGGCTCCAGCAGCATTTGGGGGTCCCCTTGTAGGGAGATGGGGTCCCTCTCCTCCTGCTCCCTCCCTCCTTCTCTCTTCCAGTACCGGATTGTGGAGAGGATGCGCTCGCTGGGGATGATCACGGTGATGCCAGCCTTCGCGGGCCACATCCCCCAGGGGATTCTCCGGTAGGTGCAGCCCCACGAGCGCTGGGCTCCCTCTCTGGATCAGCCCTGGGACTTTCTTGGGGTCCCACCTCCTACCAGCACTGGCTGCGCTGGGCCCTGCTGGGGCCAATGTGACTCCTGACCCACCTGCACCTGTACCAGCTTCCCCAGGAGGCTGCCCTGACCGCTGTCCTGCTTCTGATCCCCACCTCTGCCCTCCGGTGCAGGGTCTTCCCACGTGTGAATGCCACTCGCCTTGGGGGCTGGAGCCACTTTGACTGCACCTACTCATGTAGCTACCTGCTGGACCCAGAGGATCCCATGTTCCAGGTGATCGGGACCCTCTTCCTGAAGGAGCTGATCAAGGAGTTCGGCACAGACCACATCTACAGCGCCGACACCTTCAACGAGATGACCCCGCTGTCCTCTGACCCTGCCTATCTCTCCAGGGTCAGCAACGCCGTCTTCAGGTCGATGACGGGAGGTGGGTCAGCGCGTGGTGCCAGGGGGGAGCCGTGGGGAGGGAAGCAGCTGTTGGTGCCAGACCCTCAAAGCCCCCTCTAAGAGGGGTGGTCGGTGGCCTCGCAGGACCTGCCTGGAGGGGACCCTTACCCCGTGGTGCCTTTGTCCGCAGCCGACCCCGAGGCGCTGTGGCTGATGCAGGGCTGGCTCTTCCAACACCAGCCGGACTTCTGGCAGCCGGCGCAGGTGCGGGCGCTGCTGCACGGTGTCCCCCTCGGCAGGATGATCGTCCTCGACCTCTTTGCTGAGTCCAAGCCTGTCTACCAGTGGACGGAGTCCTTCTACGGGCAGCCCTTCATCTGGTGCATGCTGCACAACTTCGGGGGCAATCACGGCCTCTTTGGCACCGTGGAGGCCATCAACCACGGCCCCTTCGCGGCTCGACGCTTCCCCAACTCCACCGTGGTGGGCACGGGGCTGGTTCCTGAGGGCATCGAGCAGAATGACATGGTGTATGAGCTCATGAACGAGCTGGGCTGGCGCCAGGAGCCCCTCGACCTCCTGAGCTGGGTGACCCGTTACGCCGAGCGCCGCTACGGCGCCCCGAACGCCGCCGCAGCCAACGCCTGGCGACTGCTCCTCCGCAGCGTCTACAACTGCACCGGCGTCTGCGTCAACCACAACCGCAGCCCGTTGGTGCGCCGGCCCTCCCTGCACATGGACACGGAGCTGTGGTACAACGCCAGCGACGTGTACGAGGCCTGGCGCCTGCTGCTGAGCGCCGGCGCTGAGCTGGGCTCCAGCACCACCTTCCGCTATGACCTGGTGGACGTCACGCGGCAGGCGGCTCAACAGCTGGTGAGCGACTACTACCTGAGCATCCGCCAGGCATTCCAGAGCCACGCGCTGCCCGAGCTGCTGACGGCCGGTGGTGTCCTGGTCTACGACCTTCTGCCAGAGCTTGACAGCCTCCTCTCCAGCCACAGCCTCTTCCTGCTGGGCCGTTGGCTGGAGAGCGCCCGTGCCGTGGCCACCAGCGACCGGGAGGCCGAGCAGTACGAGTTGAACGCGCGGAACCAGGTGACGCTCTGGGGACCCAGTGGGAACATCCTGGACTACGCCAACAAGCAGCTGGGGGGGCTGGTGCTGGACTACTACGGCGTGCGCTGGAGCCTCTTCGTCTCTACCCTGGTCGAGAGCCTCAACTCGGGCAGCCCCTTCCACCAGGACCAGTTCAACCAGGCTGTCTTCCAGGTGGAGAGAGGCTTCGTCTACAACAAGAAGCGCTACCCGGCCGTGCCAGCTGGGGACACGCTGGAGATCTCCAGGAAACTGTTCCTCAAATACTACCCCAGTGCCCTGCAGCGCAGCCAGGCTGGGCCAGCATGACTTTAGACTGTGCCTTCAGAGCCTCCTCCAGGAGGGTGGGCAGACACCCTGTGCCCCCCCTGTGCCCCCTGGCATGATGCTGTGTCCTGGCTGTGCTGGAGTGGAGGAACAGAGCCCTAGTGGCCCCCAGTCAGCCTGGACCCCCCCTGTAATCCTGGCATGGGCAGGATGTGCCCCATGGGGGTGCTGACAGACACATGGGGGGCAGGCTGTGCCCCAGGGACCCATCCTGCACTGTGCTCTGTGCTCAGCACTGCCTGGCTGCTTGGATCCTGTCCTGGGAAAGCTGGGCTGCCCCGGATGGGAGTCTGGAGTTGAGGGTTCTGCTGCCCCAGTGCTCCCAGCTGGAAGCTCGGTGGGAGCTGGGACTGTCCAGAGGAACAGAGGGACACGTGTCCCTGCCACAGGGCACGGCCTGGCAGAGAAGCAGCCAGGGAGATTGGTAGTGGGGATGGGGCAGAACAGCCCCTGCCCAGGGGAAAGCAGAGAACCTGGGGCTCCCTGCCCCATGGACCTTCCCTGCCCCGTGGACCTTCCTTGCCCTGTGGACCCTCTCTGCCCCACAGACACCAAGTGCCTGCAGAGCCCCCACTGCTGCACAGCCCTGGCCACATTTGGTGCCTTTTCTATCGAACAAGACTTTGCAGAGAGCTCTGCAGTGACGCTGGGGCCACGCATCCCAGGATGGGGTTTTTTAGGCCTTTCCCTCCCACAAAGCCTGAGCCCCAGCTCAGGCAGAGCCTGGCTGCAAGTAAAGGCCTGACACTGAGCGCTCTTTTTCTCCCATGTGCATCTGTCTCCTCTCCCCATAGTGGGATTTGTGTGAAACTGGGAGGGCAGGGGAGCAGCACTTGGCCCCCAAGCCTGCGTAGCAGGAAAACCGCGGTGCCAGCAGCGTGCCGTCAGCTGGAGTGCCTGGCACAGCATGGCACAGCACGGCTGGGGCTGGCACCAACCCCTGGGCTGGGCTCAACTTGTGCCCCTGAGCCTCCTCCCACGGAGGGGTTCCAGCTTCGTGGGGTCTTTATCGCTGCAGCTGTGTGAGCATCAAACATAGGGAGGGAGGTGGTGGAGGGGCCTTGAGATAAGGCAGCAGACACAACATCTGGGCGGGGGACAGGGGGAGGAACCCCCTTCCCAGCCCTTTTAAACAGCACAGCCCCCTCGACCAGAACTGCTCTCCCATGGAGAAAACCACGGTGCTGATCACGGGCTGCTCCTCGGGCATCGGCCTGGGCTTGGCCGCCCGCCTGGCAGCCGACACCGCTCGCAGGTTCAAAGGTAAAGGGGTGATGCTTGGGGGTCACCTTGGGGGTCTCCTGGGCCAGGCAGCACCCTTGGTGGCATCACTACCACGCTCTCTCCTCCAGTCTACGCCACCATGCGTGACCTGGCCAAAGGCGAGCGGCTGCGGGAGCGCCTGGGGGGCTGCTGTCCCGACACGCTGGAGCTCCTGCAGCTCGATGTCACCGACCCGTGCTCGCTGGCGGCTGCTGTGCAGCAGGTGCAGGGGCAGCAGCTGGATGTGCTGGGTACGGTTCTTCCCGGTGCCCCCACTGGGGTCACCAACCCTCTCCGGGGCATGGGGAGCGGGTGCCAAATCATGGGAAGGGCTGGCAGTCCTGGGGCTGGGATGGGAGATGTTCAGAAGAGCAGGAGTTGGATGGGAGGTGTTCGGAAGAGCAAGAGCTGGGCTTGGGAGGCGTTTAGAAGAGCAGGAGCTGGGTTTGGAGGTGCTGAGGGTTGCTGGCCCATCAGCAGGGAACAATGTCCACATTCCTGTCTTCTGGCACCTCGAGGGAGCCAGGGAGCAGGCAGGGGGTTGTGGTGGCCAGCTCACCGGTGCTGTGCCCGGCAGTCTGCAACGCAGGAGTGGGACTGATGGGTCCCCTGGAGATCTGCTCCGACCAAGCCATGAAGACTGTCTTCGATGTGAACCTCTTTGGGACCATCCGCACCATCCAGGCATTCCTGCCCGCCATGAAGTGCCGCAGGGCCGGGCGGATCATTGTCTCCAGCAGCATTGGGGGGCTGCAAGGTGAGACCCTGGTCGTGCTGTGGTCGGACTCTGGACACGGGGAGGCACGAGGAAGGGAGTTGTTGCTCAGGGTTGCGTCTCTGTCCCAGGGTTGCCCTTCAACGCCGTGTACTGCGCCAGCAAGTTTGCGGTGGAGGGGCTGTGCGAGAGCCTGGCAGTTGTCCTGCAGCCTTTCAACATCCAGTGAGTCCTGGCAGCACCGTGGGGGCTGCGCAGATGGCGGGGTGCTGGGATGGGGGGGGATGCCAGGATGGGGAGGATGCCAGAATGGGGGAGATGCTAGGATGGGGGGTACCAATGGCGGCTCAAGCGCTTTGATCAGAGCTGCTGCCGCGTTCCCTCTCGCAGCGTGACACTGGTGGAGTGTGGACCTGTCAATACCAGCTTCCTAGACAACCTGCAGTGCCCGGACCCCGAGGGCAGCGAGGTGCAGGCGCTGGATGCTGAGACACGGGACCTCTACCGTCGGTACCTCCAGCACTGCCGGAGCCTCTTCTGCGAGGTGGCCCAGGAGGTGGAGGAGGTCCTGCAGGTCAGTCCTTTGGGTGGGGGTTCTGTGGCCAGGGATGGCCGTGAGGCCCTGTGGCTGTGCCGGGATGGATCTGATCCCTCTGCCAGGTGTTTCTGGAGGCCATCGGCACCCCCTGCCCTCCCCTGCGCTGCCTCAGCACCCAGCGCTTTACCCCGCTCTCCCGCCTGCGTGTGGACAGCCCCGACGGCTCCGCCTATGTCCGGGCCATGCGTGACTTCGTCTTCGGCCATGATGAGGTTGGCGATGCCGGTGAGGTCCAGCCCTGAGTGGAGGTGCCGTGATTCCGGGGCCTCCGCGCTGGGGTGTGGACCTGGACCCCCATCCCATACGATGTCCATCCTCTCCAGGGGTCTTGCTCCCACCGTGTCCCCAATAAAGCCCTTTGCAGCCACGCAGCTCCCGGCTCTGTCCCTCTCGCCCTGCCCGGTCCACGGTGGGATTTGGCCCGGTACCCAGCGGGCTTCAGCCCAACCACCGGGGGCTCCTCCGGGCCCCACGATCCGGTTGGCTGCCGGTGCCGAGGGTGGGGACCAGTTCTCCCCACCTTCCCTCCCCCCCTTCTTCCCTCCGTGGGCAAAGATCGGTCTCCGGTGCCCGGCGGGGTTCAAGCCCGGTCACTGGGGGCTCCCCCGTTCCCCACGATCCGGTTGATGATGTTCAGACCCATCCCCGCTCCATAAGGGGGTCCTTCCCGCTCTCTGGTGGGGTTCACCCCGGTCCCTGGAGGCTGGTGGGGTTCAATCCGGTCTCCGGTGGGGTTCAATCCGGTCTCCGGTGGAGGTTCAACCCGGTCTCCGGTGCCCGGCACGGTTCAGCCCCGTCCCTGAGGTCTCCTCCATTCACCACGATCCGGTTGGCTCTCGGTTCTCCCCGCCCCACTCCCTCCCCTGCGGGCGGAGCCGCTCCCACCCTCGCCCTCGCCCCCGCCCTCACCCCTTCCCCCGGCGGGCGGAGCCGCTCCCGCCCCCGGTTCCGGGACGGCGCCGCGGGGCAATGTCGGGCTTCGGCGCGGGGCTGCTGGTGCTGACGGCGCCGCTGTGCTCGCTGCCTCGGCGGGCGCCAACGGCGCTGTCGGCGGCGGCGAGGCTGGTTTCGGGGCCGCTGTACGTGCACCTGCAGCCGGGGCTGAGGCTCGAGGCCCCCGCGCCGCTCCCCGCCGCGCCCCCCGCCGACCCCGCGCTGCTCCGCGCTCTGGCCGCGCTCTACGCGGCGGCGGCGCGGGGGGACCTGGACCTGCGCGTCCTGCTCGGCATCGGTCCCCGCCGCTTTGCCCGCGCTCCAGCCGTGCTGCTCGCCGAGGCGCCGGGGCCTCCGGAGCCGGTGCGGCGAGGGCTGCGGCAGCTCGCCACCAGCGCCTACGGCTGCGAGCCCGGGCTGCCCGCGCTGCTGCTGCGCCGCGGCGGGGGATGCGCGGCCGAGCTCGGGGAGGAACCCGGGGCGGGACTCGATGCCTTCCCCGGTGCAGACCCCGATCTGGATCCCGGTACGTTCCCCGGTGCGTCCTCCAAACCGAACTCCGGTGCAATTCCTGGTGCTGAGCCTTGTGCAGACCCCACTGTGACCCCCGGTGCGTTCCCCAGTCCGGATCCCAGTGTGTTCCCCACTGCAGACCCCAATCCGAACCCCAGAGTGTTCCCCAGTGTTGTTTCCCAGTGCAGACCCCGATCCAGGCCTCCGTTCGTTCCCTGGTGCCATTCCCAGTGCAGATCCCCATCCAAACCCTAGTGAATCCCCACTCTGTACCTCCGTGCATTCCCCGGTGGAGACCCCAGTACATCCCCCAGTGCAGACCCTCATTTGGACCCCAGTATGTTCCCTGTTGTGGACCCCAACCCAGACCCTGGTGTGAGTCCTGCTGTGTTCCCTGATCCATACCTTGTGTGTTCCCTGGTGCGTTCCCCAGTGTGGACCCCATTGCAGACCCCAGTATTGACCCCAGTGTGTTCCTAGAGGCAGACCCTGATCTGGACCGTGTGTGTTTCCCGGTGCAGACCCTGATGACGATCCCGGTGCAGACCTTGGTGCAGACCATGATTTAGTGCTCCCCAAATTCTCTGACGTGGTGGTGGGTGGCACCTTTGACCGCCTCCATGGCGCCCACCGCCTCCTGCTCAGCGCCTGCTGCCTCCTGGCCCAGAACAGGCTCCTGGCCGGGGTGGCTGATGGAGACCTGCTCCGCAGTGAGTACTGGGGTGAAGAGAACTGTGCAGAGATAAGGGGGTGATGGAGGTGGCCAGTGTGGGTCCGAGGGTTCTACTGGGTGTATGGAGAGGGGCCGGTGGTCTGGGCGCTCCATGGTGCCTGAGGTCCCGGGTGTTGCTGTCGGGGTAGGGTGTTAAATGGAAGCTCTCTTGCTCCTCTACCTGCCTGGCACCTGGCAGACAAGGTCCTGGTGGAGCTGATCGAGCCGTACGAGGTGCGAGTGGCGAAGCTGCGCGAGTTCCTGGAGGACGTGAAGCCCTCGCTTCATTACGACATTGTGCCTCTGGCCGACCCTTACGGCCCCTCGGTGACGGACCCCGGCCTGCAGTGCTTGGTGATCAGCGAGGAGACACGTAGGGGAGGGGAGGCCGTCAACAAGAAGAGGCTTGAAAAGGTAAATACTTGTGCTGAAGCCCACGTGCTGCCCCTTCCCACCCTGCATCTCTGCCTGCTGCTGGCCGTGGGCAGATGAGGTTTCTGTGAGCAGCCGTGGCCTCTGAGTGCCCTGATGTGCCCTGGCCCACACTTGAGAGCATGATCATAGAATGATTTGGGCTCGAAGGGACCATAAAGCCCATCTAGTTCCAACCCCAGTAGGGACACCTCCCACTGCATCAAGGTGCTCAAAGCCCCATCCAACCTGGCCTTGAACACCTCCAGGGATGGGGCAGCCACCACTTCTCTGGGCAATCTGGGCCAGGGCCTCCCCATCCTCATCGTGAAGAATTTCTTCCTAATGTCTCATCTAATTCTTCCCCTGCCCAATTTAAAGCTGTTCCCCTTTGTCCTGTCACTCCAGGCTCTTGTAAAAAGTTCCTCTCCAGCTTTCCTGGAGCCCCTTTCAGTCCTGGGAGGCTGCTCTAAAGTCTCCCTGGAGCCTTCTCTTCTCCAGGCTGAACAACCCCAGCTCCCTCAGCCTGTCCTCAAAGCAGAGGTGCTCCAGCTTTGATCATCTTCATAGCCCTCTGCTGGCACCCCACAGATGGGTGCTTTGTGCTGAGCTGCCCCTGGCCGAGAATGCCCAGTGGTGCAGCAGCCTCTGCGCCTGGCACAACCCCAAGCAGTGCCACCACACTGCGTGCAAGGAGAGTTGGGATCAGATGGGCAGCTCTTTGGGTTCCCTTCACCTCTTGGCTGCTGGGAACGTGCCCCTCACAGGGACGGAGCTGCCCCATGGGAACACTGGTGGCAGCCACAGCCTCGTTTGCACTTCATTCAAGCCTTGACCTCCTGCCAAGACCCCTTCCTTCAGCTGTGTCCCTGCAACTCCAGGGCTGATGCCTTTGGGGCTCTCTTCTCTTGACAGGGGCTCCCTGAGCTGGTTCTCTATGAGATCCTGTTGATGAAGGACCCTGACCACGCTCAGAATGAGGAGGAGAAGATCAGCTCCTCCAGCCTCCGGCAGAGGCTGCTGGGGTCGCTGCTGCGCCCCCCACGGGTGAGGGGGGACACTGGGAGAGCCGTGGGCTGCAAAGAGTCACCGTGTGCCCAAGGAGGAGGGGTGGCAGGCTCGGAGCTGGGGAGCCAGCTCATCCTCTGGCACAGAGGGGCAGGTTTTGGGCACTGCCTGCCTACTGCCTGCGCTGGCCCTGGGCAGGAGCAGGGCCCCTTTATGCAGCACCAGAACGTTTCATGCCCCTCTCCAGGCCAGGTGGTTGGGATCCTTGTCCAGCAGAGCCCATGTCCTCCGTCTGCTGGCAACAGCTTTCCTTCCTCCCCTAGCAAGACCCTGCCTTGCCTTCACGCCCATACGTGATCGGCCTGACTGGAGGAACTGGGAGTGGGAAAACCTCCATCGCCAAAGTCCTGGGGCAGCTGGGAGCGTTCCTCATCGACGCTGACAAGCTGGGCCACGCCGTCTACGTCCCCAGTGGCCCTGCCTACAAGCGGGTGGTGGCAGCCTTTGGGGCAGGTAGAGCCACTGAATGCTGTGGGAAGACTTGGAGGAGGAAAAGGAGGGAGGGGTGGCATTATCTTGTCATTCCAAGGAGCCATCCTGACGAGTGCTCCTCTCCCTGTGGGATTTTGGCTCCGCACTGCCCAGATCAAGCTCTGCAGCTGATTTAGTGATGGTTGGGTTGGGCCCAAGCAGAACAAACCACTGCCTTCCCCAAATCTTGCCTGTCCTGTATCAGAGCTGCTGGTGTGGAAGGCTAAACCGGCTGCTGTTTGTCTAGGAAAAGCTCTTCCCTGTCCTTTCCTGGAGTAGAGCTGCCAGATCAGGTCCTGCAGCTCCTTTCTGAGTCCCTTTGAGAGCTCTGTGCTGAAATCCTTTCACTCTGAGCTAGTCTGCTGCAAGGAAGTGAGCTGGATTCATTCCTCCCAAGCCTGTTCTGCTTCTGTCCTGCAGAGATCTTGAATGAAGACGGGACAATTAACAGGAAAGTCCTTGGGGCCAAAGTGTTTGGAAACCAGGTGAGAGCAGCACAGAGCCTATCAATATTTAACCTCCTCGGCTGGGAGCTCTCCCTTGGCACTGAGGCTTTTTATTTTTCAGTCTATTTTGTTGATGAAGCCTTCCTGACTGCACTTTCTGGCAGTGACTTATGGACAGGGCAGGACACAGAGATCCCATCTCTGTAGCCATCAGCAACTGCACAGGACATGCTCCTCATGCCCTGGTGGCTGCTGCTGCCTCCCTGTCCCCATCCCCTCTTTCCCACACGTGTCCTTCACCCAGCATGGAGCAAGAGCCCATGGTGCTCTCTGAACCCTGCGTGGTTTGGGCTGAGGTTCTGCTGTGCATCTCAAGGAGAATAATAGGAAAAAGAGCCTCAACCCCATCAGTGGGTGTGGAAGGCTCTGTCCAGTTGGAAGCTCCTTCCTTGCACTTGGCTTAGCAGGCCATGGGCTGGGTCCCTCACCCAAGCTTTAGGTGGTTGTTTCTCAGTGCCCTCTGTACTGCTGCTGCCTCCAGCAATCCCCTTGCTGCTGCCCAGATGTTCTGAGAGCGAGTAACCAACTCCCATCGTGGTCCTTTCTAGGAGCGCCTGAAGAGTCTCACGGACATCGTGTGGCCCGAGATAGCCCACATGGTCAAGGAGCAGATCAGGGAGGCGGATGCTCAAGGTGACTGAGGGGGGTTCACGTCGCAGCACAAGGGTGGGACTTGGGTGTGTGGTCTTGTGCAGCACAGCATGACCCAGAGCCCAGGAATCTGCTGCCGTTGGCAACACTGCAAGTGTTTTCCATGCTTGGACCCAGCACATCTCTGAGCAGACCCCTGGGCTGGCAGCTGGGACCTCAAGCTCCCTGCTCTGTGGGAGAGTGGAGGATGCTTTCTCTTTCCCTGCATGACTCGAGCTCGGGTTTGGTGTAGCGCTCCAGCAATGGTGTGTTTTCCTTCTGGGAGCAGAGTTTTCCAGCTCTTGGGAGATGCTGTGTTTAGCTCGATAGGCTGAAGGCATTGGCCCAGGTGACTTTCCACCCCAGTTGTGCCCTTTAAGCAACCACAGCCTCTGCCTGCTGCTCTCTTTTCCACGTGTGGTTCTTTGGTTTAGCAGCAAAGTGTCTGTGCTGCCAGTTTGCAGGAAGGCCTGACTCTGTGGGTGTAGGGGGACTGCCTGGGTGGGCCCCCGAGGAGCAGTCGTGCTGCCTTGTGATTTCCAGGTAACAAGGAATGGCCTCCTTTCCTAGGAAAGGCCGTGTGCGTGCTGGATGCTGCCGTGCTGCTGGAGGCTGGCTGGCAAGACATGGTCCATGAGGTGTGGACGGCCATCGTCCCGGAGGAGGAGGTGGGTGATGCCCCTTGGTCTGTCACTGGCTGTGGGGACTTCATCGCTGTCTACTGCTACCTGAAAGGCTGTGGGAGAGCGAGTGTTGATGTCTTCTCACAGTGAGAGGTGATAGAACAAGAGGAAATGGCCATAAGTTGTGCCAGGGGAGGTTCAGACTGAATGTTAGGAAGAATTTCTTTACTGAAAGGGTGGTCAGGCACTGGCAAAGGGAGGGGGTTGAGTCACCATCCCTGGAGGTGTTTAAAAAAATGGATAGATGAGGTTTTGAAGGACATGTTTTAGCAGAGGATGAGGAGGGTTGGACTCGATGATCTCAAAGGTCTTTTCCAAACGGAAGATTCTATGACTGGTTCTTGGCTTCTTTCTGACTGTTTTGAGTGTCTCCTCCAAGCAACTGAGTGTCCCCTCTGGTTCTACCAGGCAGTGAAACGCATCATGGCCAGGGATGGGCTGAGCGAGGAGGCTGCTCGCAGCCGGCTGCAGAGCCAGATGACCAACAGCCAGCGTGTGGAGCAGGCACAGGTGGTGCTGTGCACGCTCTGGGAGCCGGATGTCACCCGCAAGCAGGTAGAGCCCAGGCTGAGGTATCGCGTGGGGGGCAAAGGGGGTGGTGGGCAACTTGGGGGGCTAAGGGGTGGTGGGGACCAAAGGGCTCAGTGCTATGCCCAGGTCACTCATGGTGTGCCTGGGAGAGCTGCTCGTCATCCAGGCTGCCTTGGCACGGCCACGAGGGACAGATTCAGGGAAGTGAGTGCAGTAGAGAAGGTACACGAAGCATGGGACCCTCGAGTGACATCCCTGCCCTTGCTGTGGTGCTGCTGGCCTTGACACCAGCCTGGCCGTGGGTTCCGAGGGCCACCCTGTGTGGGTTCTCCGGCAGGTGGAGAAGGCCTGGGACCTCCTGCAGCAGCGCCTGAGCCAGGAGCGCAGTCAGTGAGGGGGTCACGCTCCCCTTGACCATCACACGCCGACCCTGTGGATCTCACACCGGTGGGATAGGAGGCAAGGGTCCATGTCCTGGCATCATGTGCCATCATTGAGCCAACTGTGCCAGGCTGGAGCGCAGCATGGGGGCTGAACCCACCCGCCATGTCCAGGGGTGAGGGGCTGGCGGGTCCTGCCGTCCCCTGGTGAGGGGGAAGACATAGCAGTGGCTCCTCAGGCTGAGGGACTGGGACCATGCCAGTGCCTGGACCTCCCTGTGTGACAGTAAAGCGGTTTCTCCCTCTGTACCGTGTCTATGTGCTGCTCCCTGTGTCCCAGCCTGGCCCCCACCCCAGCAGCCACCTCCGCCACCCCTGGCTGCTACTGCGGAGAGTGACAAGACTTTAAAACATTTTTTTTTTTGTTATGTACCTCCCCACACTCACAGGAAAACATTTCTTCCTCAGATCTCATCTCAATCTCCCCTCTTTCAGCTTAAACCATTCGCCCTCATCCTATCCCTGCACTCTCTGATCAAGACCTCCTCCTCAGCTTTCCTGGAGCCTCTTTCAGTACTGGGAAGCTGCCCTAAGGTCTCCCTGGAGCCTTCTCTTCTCCAGGGTGAACAACCCCAACTCTCTCAGCCTGTCCTCATACGGGAGGTGCTCCAGCCCTCAGATCATCTCCGTGACCTCCTACGGACTCGCTCCCAAAGGCTGTGCCGGTGGGACTCTGCTCTGGGTCTGAGGACCTTGGTGACTTGGGAATGCTTCTCACAGCACTTCTGGTTTGGGGGGACTTGGGCCTCGTTCCTGTTCGTGGCTTTAACCCCATGTTCCTGCTCCACGCTGCGGACACGAGGACTGGCTGCCAGCACAAACAGACCTGGTGCCTGCTTGGCATCTTGGCAATGTACCCCAGGTTCCTCTTGGGGCTCAGGATGGCCCCACAGCCCCTGACGGCTGTGATGTAACAAATACAGGCCTTTGCTTGCCTGTTGGGACCCCCGGGCCCTGCGGTGGCTGAAGCACCGGCACCGATTGGGAACTGGGCTCTGTGGTAATGGGAGCGCTTTCACCGGACAGCAATTGGGCTCTGCAATTAAGGGAGTGGCAGCACTGGGCAGGAACTGGGCGTTGGGGTAATGAAGGTGCCAGTAATAAAGGTGCTGGCACTGGGCAGGAACTGGTCTCTGGGATAATAACAGTGCTGGCACTGGGCAGGAACCGGGCCCTGCTGGAACAGAAGCACCAGCACCGAGCAGTCACGGCACCAAGCGTAACAATCACAGAAGGGTTTGGGTTGGAAGGGACCTCAAAGCCCATCCAGTTCCTCTCCCCTGCCATGGGCAGGGACACCTCCCACTGGATCAGGGGGCTCCAAGCCCCATCCAGGCTGGCCTTGAGCACCTCCAGGGATGGGGCAGCCACAAGCAATATTCAAGTAGGGTTTGACCAACGCCCTCAGCCACACGGGGTGAATGTTGGGGTTGTCCTGCGCAGGGACAGCAGTTGGATTGGATGGTCCTTGTGGGTCCCTTCCCGCTGAGGACACTCCGGGACGTGGAGGGGGGCGGGTGGTGCCCGGTCCCAGCGCCCCCTGGCGGCGGGCGGACCGCGGTCACGTGACCGGGGCGTGTGGCGATGGCGGAGCCGCCGGGAGCCGCGGCAGAGGACGCGTGGGGAAAGGTGGGTCCGGTCGCTGGGACCGGGGCCCGGGCGGCGGGGCGAGGGTAACGGATATGGCGGAAGAGCCTTTGAGGGGGGCAAAGACCGTGGAGCGAGGGGAACCGGAGCACGAGGGGCGGCGGGAGCGGCTGGGCCGGGCGGGGCTCGGGGCTCAGGAGGGGCCGGGCCGAGACTTAGGGCACTGGGGCTCGGGGGAAAGCGGGGGCTGGGCCAGGGCTCTGGGGGCTCTGGGGGGGCTGGGGCTCCGGCAGGCTGCGGGGGAATGGGGGGAGAGGCTGGGGGTCGGGGGGGCTGCGAGTGGGAGCCATGGGTGGGGCCTGCAGGGAGCTGGGGCCTGGGCAGGGCTCGGAGAGGCCGCAAGGGCCAGGGCTTGAGGGCCGAAGTGGGGGGCTTGGAGCTCAGGGCGCTGCACGGGGAGGCAGGGGCTGGGTTGTGACTCAGGGGGGCTGTGGGAAGAGGCAGGGAGGGCTGCAGGGAGAGCCAGGCCTGGAGGGTCGATGTGGGGAACTGGGGGTCAAGGAGCTGTGTGTTTGGGGAGGGACGGGCAGGATTCAAAGGGCTGGGGAGGGGCCAGAGGGACCGGGGCCGCATTTTGCTGCTCCAGCCCCACTGACCTCTCTCCTCCCATGCCAGGTGGACATAGGCTGCAGTGACAATGGCCTGGACTCGGGTAGGTGCCAGTGACACCTGCTCGCCATGAGCTGGCAGTGGTGGCTGCCTGGTGACCCGTCCACCCCATCCTTCTGTACCTTCTCGCATGCCCTGGCGTTGTCACTTACCCTGTGAAACCTCATTTTCCAGCGCTCTTCATGGAAAATGCTAGGAAAGGAAGCATAGTGTCGCGAGCCAACAGCATCGGCTCCACCAGCGCCTCTTCCGTCCCCAATACCGGTGGGTCTGTGGGGTTTGCCCTCTGCAGTCACGGGTCCTTCCACTCCCTGGGCTGCCCAGTACACAGCAGTGCTCCCAGCTCTTACTGGTGGGCTGAGGGTGCAAGCACAGCCACCTCTCTTGCCAGCTGGGCAGAATTCCCTGGGTGGGACAGAAATGGTGGGTAACAGTGTTGGGGCCTTGTGGTTTCTAGCAGTGTTCAGAGCAGGGAACTGGTCAGGTTTTGATGCTTTCTGAAGGGAGGTGAAGGCATCTTCCTGCTGCCCAGCTCTCTAATGGAAAGGGAAGGGTTGACAGCGCCCCTCAAAGCATCTATAGGAAAGCTGGGGAGGGGCTCTTTATCAGGGAGTGTAGGGATGGGACAAGGGGGAACAGTTTGAAGCTGAAAAAGGAAAGGTTGAGATGAGGTCATACGGAGAAATGTTTTCCTGTGAGTGTGGGGAGGCCCTGGCACAGGTTGCCCAGGGAAGTGGTGGCTGCCCCATCCCTGGAGGTGTTCGAGGCCATCAAGGTGTTGGATGGGGCTTTGAGCCCCCGATCCAGTGGCAGGGGATTGGAACTGGCTGGGCTTTGAGGTCCCTTCCAACCCAAACCATTCCGTGATTCTGTGATCTGTTTTTGGCATGAGCAAGGACATTCCATGTCCTTGGCTGAAGCCAACTGCTGCCACGGGGCCGTCCTGGTCCTGCCATGATCCATAGGCAGCAGAAGAGGGAGCCCAGCTGGCACCTCGAGCCGTCACCCACTCCATTCGCCTTGTGTCCTCACCAGCTGGGCTTCCTCTCACTCAGGGAAGTTCTCTCCCTGCAGATGATGAGGACAGTGATTACCACCAGGAGACCTACAAGGAGTCGTACAAGGACCGGCGCAGGCGGGCGCACACCCAGGCGGAGCAGAAGAGGCGGGAAGCCATCAAGGTAACCCGTGTTCTCTTGGCTCGCTGGTTCCCTGTCCCTCTGGCACCCAGCACCCTGCTGGTTTTGGCACCTTTCCCTTTGCTTTGCTGCTGGATTTGCCCTTTTGAGACACGAGTGGGCTGGGAGCCACTGTGGCACCAGCTGGCTGTGCAGTGGGAGCTGGGATTTGATACCTTTAAAAAGACAATTTGGTGCTGCCGATCTCCAAAGTCCTAAACTGAGGCTCTGCTTCCCTGCAGAAAGGCTACGATGATTTGCAGGCCATCGTTCCCACTTGTGAGCAGCAGGATTTCTCCATAGGCTCCCAGAAGCCGAGCAGGGCCATCGTCCTCCAGAAAAGTGAGTCTTGATGATGGTGAGAAGGAACGGGGTGCCATCAACCCCCAGAATGAGTTGCTGGAGCTGTGCAGGGCAGGGGTCCGGTACTTGGGGACCTTCTGGGATGATGGCTTGGAGGGAGCCTGGGCGCTGGCCACATCCACCCACCTCCCTGTAGAGAACTGAGGCAGTCAAGAGCTGAGCCTTCCTCTCTCAAGTAACAAGTGATAGGATGAGAGGAAATGGCCTCAAGCTGCACCAGGAGAGGTTCAGATTAATATTAGGAGAAATGTCTTTAATGAGTGGTGAAGCACTGGCAGAGGCTGCCCAGGGCAGTGATGGAGTCACCATCCCTGGAGGGGTTCAGAACATGCAGATGTGGCAATTCAGGACATGGATTAGTAGGCACGATGGTGTTGGGCTGAGGGTTGGACTGGATGATCTTGAATGGTGGTGGAGAAGATCTGGATGATCTTCTCCAACCTTCATGATTTCATCATGCTGCCTGGGCTCGGGCACCTTCTGTGAGGGATCTTGGGGGCTTGCCTGTGCTCTCAAGGCCTCACTCTGTCCTTTCATGCTTAGCCATCGACTACATCCAGTTCCTGCACAAGGAAAAGAAGAAGCAAGAGGAGGAAGTTTCTATCCTGAGGAAAGACGTGATGGCCTTGAAGATCATGAAAGTGTAAGGGAAGAGCTGTTGGTTGCTGCTGTTTCCTGCCCTGTCCTTGCAAGGCTCCGTGGGTGCCCTCAGTGCTCAGCAGGCAGCCCAGCACCTGGAGTTCCCAACCTGTCCCTGCCTGTTGTCATCATTTCTCCTCAAGTAGCTCATTCCTGGGGGTCTGTCTTGGTCAGTGGTGGATTTTGGTATGAAGGTGGACCCGAGCTGGAAAATTAATCTCTTCCCAGTGTCAGGAGTGTTTATTTCCTTGCAGGACCTTGTGCAGACACGTGGTCCTGTTCCTCCCTGGGTGGATCGTGGTGGTGGGTGACGGGCAGTGAGCTCTGCCCTGTGCTGCACCTCTCAGTGCTGAACACAGAGTATTTGCTTTGTTTCAGGAACTATGAGCAGATTGTGAAAGCTCATCAGGACAACCCAAACGAGGGGAAGGACCACATCTCTGACGAGATGAAGTTCAATGTTTTTCAAGGCATTATGGATTCCCTCTTCCAGTCCTTTAACGCCTCCATCTCAGTAACAAGCTTTCAGGAGCTCTCGGCTTGTGTCTTCAGCTGGATTGAGGAGCACTGCAAGCCCCAGGTGAGCACGGGAGCTGGGGGGGGCTGTTGTGATAGCAGAGGGCAACTGGGCAGAGACCATTGCACCAGCTGGAATTCAGGGCTGGCTGCAGCCATTCCTTCTCCTGGGGCTTCCAGAGGTGCTGAGTGGGAGATGGTGCTGGAGCTCCGGCTTCTCCTTCTCAGCTGCTGGGCTGGTTTGGTGCTGAAAGCTGGCCAGGGTGAGATGGTTCAGGAGGGTCCTGCTGGGTTCCTATCAGTCTCTCAGGACACCTAAAGGTTTTGTAGGAACATAAAGGTTTTCTAGGAATTGGGAAGCCTATGAGGGGAGCAGGTGCTCAGCAGAGCCAGGTCCCTGTCCTGCTGTGGCTGACTTAGATCCTGCAGCCCAGGAGCAGAGGTGGGAGCGTGTCCTGTACCAGTGTGGGGTGTTTGGCACCGCATGTGCCAGCCTGGGGCAGGGGAATGCCTGTGGCTTGTGCCTCCAGCTCTGTCAGAAGCCACTTGCCAGGGATGGGCTGCTTCTCCACTGGAATAACTGACTGTGTCTCCTCTCTGCCCCAGACGCTGCGGGACATCATCATCGGGGTCCTGCACCAGTTGAAGAGTCAGCTCTACTGAGCCTTCCCAGCAGCGCCGCAGGGACTGACACCTCCTGCCTGGGGCCAGGCACCAGGACAGGCTGGGCCATTGCCCTCACTGCTGTTCCTAAAGTTTCTCTGAATTATTTATTGTATGAACCACAAAAACCAAGCTGAGGCTGCATGGACACTGCTGCTCCGTGGCCAACGTCACCAAATATTTGTAGGGCCTCAGGAAGAGGAAAGAAAAACAAACTTGTGTGTGGAGTAGAGATCATTTAAGCTGCCAGGGAAATGAGGTGAGGTGGGGTGTGCCTGTGCCACTGGCTCTCTGCCATGGAGCAGATCATGCCTCTGATCCCGTGGGAGAGGGATGACAGATCTGCACTGAAAGCTGTTGTTTTCTGTTAAAGGAGGTTGGGAACAGGCTCCTCCCCCTGAACCGTGGGCTTCCTCCTGCCTCCCCCTGGAGCAGCTCCCTTAGGGCAGGGTTCTGAGCTGCGTGGAGACATGGGGGAAGCCTGGATGAAGGAGCTGGATGAAGGATGTGCCTGGCACTGCCAGGGAGATGTTTACTTGATGCAGAGCTGGCAGCACGTGCGCTGGAGCTTGCCCCAACCCCACTGCTTCTTGCTGTAGCCACAGTTCCCCAACAGGGAAACACGAGCAAGCTTTCTGTGCAGGCTTTTCCCAGGGGAGTGCTGAACCACACCTGGCTTTAACCCCTTCTTTGGATCTTGATGTGGCTGTGCTGAACAGAACAGTTCAGCTATAGCTGCTCCTTCTCAGAACTCACCTTGATTTGATCTGATTCTTGGTTTTTATAACTCACTGAACTCATCCCGAAGCTTTCCCAGTGTGAGTTTGCAGACAGATGCTCCCTGGGACACGTTATCCTATCGTGGCTCTAGCTGGTGCAGCTGTGGCCCAAGCAAGTGCTGCTCCTGCACTGAGTGGTTGCCCTGGTCCCCTCCAGCGTGGCAACACTGGCAGCAGGGTTTGTCCTCTAATTGCAGCTGTGCTTTCGCTCCCTGTCGTGAGGCAGCTCCCAGCTCCCTGGTTTGGTTGCTGCAGCATGGCACGGTTGAAGCTACTGCTTCTGCCTGGGTTTAGTGGCAGAAAACCCATTCAAGGGGTTGGTTTTTTATACAAAATCCCCTTGACAGCCTCATGTTTGTCTCCTTTCTGATGAAATGGAAGCCCCAGAGTGGAACACAGCAGAGCTGCACACGTGGGGCAGCCAGATCTTGCCCAGGTGATGTTGCTTTGTGGTACAGAAAATCCTCTCCGCTGGGTGCGTGGGTTCCAGACAGGGCTCTGTAGTGGAATGGGAACTCAGACAGCCCTGGAGAGGCCCTGACAGAAGCAGCCTCCTACCTGGGAGGAGGTCGTGGAGCTTCACAGCCCTTACACACAAAAGTAATGTATTTTTCTATTATGAAAATTAATTAAAATAAATTTTGCTGAATGTTTTAATGATTTTTCTGCTTTCATTTCTGTTGTTGAGTTCCCAGAGGTGGTCAGACATGGCAGCATCAAAGCCCAGGTTCCCTACTTTTGGCTTTTGCTTTCCCTACCCCTCCAGGCAGCTGCAAGCAGAAGCCAGGCCCTGCCCTGGGAAACACCACGACCGAGCCAGAGTCCTGTATTTAACGGGTTGCAGTCGCGCTGCGGGAAGCAGCTGAAGCATACACAGAGCTCTGAAGCCATAATGGTCACCAGTTTATTCCCTCACAGAGGCAACTGCTTCTTACTGGGACCCCCAGGGCTCCACAACAGTGCACATCCCTTTCCCAGCAGCCCCACACACTGTTAAGGAGGGGAAAGGACCCTCCCTCTGCAAACGAGCAGGCCCAGTGCCTCACTCCAACCACCCTTCCCGTTGGAATGCACTGTGAAACAAATGCATACAAACACACAGGACAAGCACAAGCCCTGCAAAAAGAGAGGAGAACCAACCCAACTTTCAGCATCACCTCCTTCCAGGTGCAAAGACCTCGAGTGTCTCACACAGCTGCTGGCAGCGTGACGTGGTGGTCCTCATCCGTCTCTATCCCAACCTCCTCCTGTTCCAGCACAGAGCGGCTCAGCAGGGCCAGGACTGGGCAGACAGAGCCCCACCTGCTCTGGGCTCACAGGGCAGAGCTCAGCTGCAGTACTTACAAAGAATTGCTTCTTGCTCTTGGGGTACCCCTCCAGGATGGCATCCAGCATCTCGGTCGCCTGGTGAGACAGGGCCACCGTGAGGGCTGTGGATGCCCACGCCAAGGCGCCAGCACCAGGCAGCTCCCAGTTCTGGGGTCTTTTTTCTGTTTCCAACTCAAGGGGAGCCTGGTTTGTCTCTCAAGGGCCAGCAGAGCCCTGCAGGGACTTGTGAATTTGGGCATTGCAGCGACACAGCCTTTTTCCAGGGGGCTGTCCTGGTCCCCTCATGTCTTCCCAGCGCGCAGCCAGCGCTGCACTCCCTGCTCTGCAGCTACAGCGCTCGCCTGGCATCTCCTCCCTCATCACTGCAGTGGTGGGAAGGTGCTTGGCTCAGTCTTTGCTCCCAGAGCTGCCCAGCAGACACTGCGTCACCGCAAGGCCTGTCACTGTCACCACCACCTCCCAGTGCTGCCCACCCGCCCCACACAACGGCACGACCACTTACCATTCGCTTCCTCCTCCGCCACTCCTTGCAGTACAGCTTCTGCTCGCTGCAGACCTGCCAACAGGCAGACAAGGTGAGAACCAGCCAGGCAGCTGCCACCCCGCAAAGCCCAGGACCCATGCCAGACCCAGAGGTGCCCTGGGAGCACCCAGAGAGTGGCTTAACTCCACCAGTGGCTCACGAAGCCCCCACGGGGATGTGAACTGCTCTGTGAAAGAGATCAGCCCAGACAGGAGTTGAAGGGACCCAGGCACAGTGACTGCCGAAAGCAAGCGTTTGCAAGGAAGAGGCAGCTGAGGCTGCTCCCTAAAGTCATCACCATCGCATGGAGTAGCTGGCACAGGGGATCTGCAGAGCAGCCCAGGTCCCACACAGCCCCTGCCACTGTCACACCGGCACCAGCTGGATCAGGGATCCAATAATCTTGCTGGCACGACAGATCCAGCCCTGGCAGTTCTTCACCTTCTCTTTCTCCTCAGGCGTGACATGGTTGCTGCCAGACTTAATCCTCTCCAGTTTCTCCACATAACCAGCGCACTCTTTCCGCAGCTCCTCCAGCTCCCTGGCCATCTCTGGGGTCGTCATGGAGCTGTTCAGGTCCTTCAGCTCTAGCAGGGTGGCACCAATTACTGGCAAAGTCAACAGCCCAGGCAGAACTGCCCGTGCCCGCAGGGCCCTGACCGTTCCAGGTGCCAGAGCGGCCGGCCAGGCGCACTCACCCGCCTCCAGCTGCCGGCAGCTCTGCTGCAGCACTTGCACCGCGGCGGTGCGCGTCGTGATCTCCCCATCCAGGCCACGGAGTTCGGCCTCGCTGGCGGCCGGGAGCTGCTCCTGTGGCGAGGCGAGGTGGTGGGTGAGAGTGGGACAGCGGGTAGGGACGGCTCCTGGGGCTGTGCCTCACCTGGTTGGCAAAGTAGATCTTCTGCTTCCCGTACGCCTTCTCCCGGATGTGTCCCTGCTGCGCCAGCTGCTCCAGGGCCTTCACCACGGCCTGTGGGACCGGAACCGGTGCCATTAGCTGCATCCCCGGCCTCTCCCCGCTCCCTCCTGCCCCGGCATGGCCCCACTTCCCGGCCTTGTCCTCGCGCCCCCCCCCCCGTCCGGCCTGGTCCCGCTCACCGCCTTGCCCAGCCCGTGCTCCCGCTGCAGGTTCCCGAAGGCGTCCTGGGCGCTGTACGGCCGGTTCTGCTCCCGCAGGTACCGCAGCAGCACGGCGGCGGGGCCTCCTGCGAGACAGCGCGCCGGTCACCGCGGCCGCGGGGGCTCCATGCGGGGCTCCCGCACCGCTCGGGGCTCCCCCCAGCGCTCACCGCCCGCCGCGGCGCCTTCGCGGCCCTTGCTCATCCTCCGCCTTTGCTCGCCCCGCTCCCGGCCCGCGGCAATGACGCACTTCTGGCGCGCCACCGGCGCCCGCCAAGAGGCGAAACGGGAGAGAGACGATCTCCGATTGGCAACCGGAATAAGGAAAGAATGAGACACGGCCTCTGATTGGCGCCGGGGCAGGAATGAGCCGACTCTGATGGCAAGGAGACTAGAGTTGGGCTCTGATTGGCCGTCGGCAGAAGAAATTGAGACGCGAACTCTGACTGGCCGCAGGAAGACGGAAAGAATAAGTCGTAGACTCTGATTGGCCGCCTGACGAAGTCCCGCCCTAAAGAGGCAGAGCGGCGGGACGCGAAGGCGGGGCCTCGCCGCCCAGTTCTCCCGGACCCGGAGGAGAGCGGCGAACCGGGGCGGGTTGGAGGGGCTGGAGAGCGCCGGGGCAGGGGGTCCCGCACACCCGGGGAAGCAGGAACTGGTCCCAAATCCGCAGTGGCGAGCGGCACCCAGCAGCGCGAAGGGAACAGGGAAGGCTGACACCGGTATGAAGTAACCGGTTACCGGTCCCCTGTTCCCAGAGCTGAGCTCGGCCATTCCCTGCCGTCCCCTGGTGCAGCGGGGAGGCTCACGCCGGTATAGGGTAACTGATTACCGGCCCCTGGGGCTGAGTTTCCGGCCAGCCACCAGCACAGCCCCTGGAGCCGCTGAGCCGTGTGCGAGGGCAGCAGGGAGGCTCAGAGTGGCATAAAGTAACCGGTTACCGGCCATTCCCTGCCCACCACCAGCACGGCTCGCGGTGCAAGGCTGCACGAGGACAGCAGGGAGGTTCATGCCAGTATAAAATAACTGGTTATCGCTCCCCCCAGGGCTGAGCCCCACCACCCCCCAGCCCAGGGACAGCACACGCAGCTGTACGACACCCGCACGTAGGCGCGTTCAAACAAAAGGCAGCAGGACAGGGTTTCCCTGCAGAGGTGTGTTCTTTGCTGCAGAAACATGACCAGAATCAGGTTCTATGGCTTAGAAAAAGCAACAGGAAAGCTCAGCAAGGCGGAACCCAGGGGGCTCAGGCCGTCCCGCTGATGGAACGGCTTTCCCCGGCGGCTGGTTCGTCTATGTGACCGCAAGCTCTTCGGTCACTGATGGCTCATGCTGGTGTCCCCACTGGCTCTGGCTGCACCAAGTTGGGAAGCAGCAGGCTCTCCCTGTCCTCAAGGCCAGTACAAACCCAGCCAGGCAGAGCAGCTCCACCTCTTCCCTCCACTGGAGAACTCTCAGCCCTTCCCAGAGGCAGCCTTGGGGATGTGCGGCACTTCCAGGGTCCTCGCCGAACTGTGCCAGAGGAGCACAGGGAATTGTTAGCAAAATGTTAGTCTGTTTTTTTAGGAAAGCAACACAAGAGCAGCTGCACACTCAGATGTTCTCTGCAGGCAATCACAGAGGTGTCTTATTGCCATCGCATCTCTTACAAAACAGCATCACTAGGAAGCCAGAACCAGGGATGAGTGGTCATCGCAAGTACAAACACCGTGGCTGTGTCCACAACAGGAGCAAAGGGTTTGTTTCTACCTGGAGCTGGATATTGCTGGGAAAGAAGACTTGGATTCTGTGCACATTGTAGGAGCAGAGAATGGTTGTCATAAAGACAGAACAGCACGAAGTCCCAGACACCAAGTCTGAGGGGAAACCAGTCCCACTCACCAGGTCACGCATCAGCCCCAGAAGGTCGGTTTCAGGATTGTCCTTGTCTGAGCAGTGGCTCTGGAGCTGCAGACACCACATTTATTGTCTGAGGTGAGGAGATTCAGAGCAAGCAGCATCCCGCAGGCAGCGCCAGGGCGATTGTGAAGCACTCACACCAATATCCTTTCCCTATGTGTTTAAATCCAAGCAAGACTACAGAGTCACAAGTCACAGTGGTGCTCCCAGCCAGGACTGGTTGTCACATCACTCGTACTCGCACAGGAGACGATCTATAGAACTGTGCGAGGCTTCTCCTTCCAGGATTCTCCCTCCACGATGCGCAATAGAAAACCAGTGGGAAGTGGTGGGATTGCTTACTGGCCCCGTGAGCCAGCAGGATCCAGCTGGTTCAGCTCGGACTGGTCCAGCAGTTCAAAGTCGTCTCCTTCCGCATCAGTGTCCAAGTCCGAGCTGGCTGTTCTCATGTAAGTCTTTGCACCTCTCTGGGGATGGTCGCTGAGTGATGAACCTGGCTGAGGGGCTCCTGACAGTGCCAGCTGGATCATCCCTCTGGTGACGAATCCAGCTATGTTGTTAGTCAGATTCTGGACAGAGGGCAGTGTGCCGGATTCTTCCAGGTCATAAGGGAGATGCAGATCTTCTGTGGCGTGTGGACGGCCGATCAGACTTGGGATCCCAATGCTGGTGTCATCTTCATCATCCATGCAAGTGGCTTCAGGGTTTATGGAAGGGAAGTCAGGGAGATCCTTAGCAAAAGACTCTTCAGGGTCACTGTGGCCGTCCAGGTCTGGAAAAGGAGGAAGGGCTTTACATGGTGAGGCACTGACACAGGTTGCCCAGAGAAGTTGTGGTTGCTCCATCCCCAAGGCCAGGCTAGATGGGGCTTTGAGCACCCTGATTCAGTGGAAGGTGTCCCTGCCCATGACAGAGGGGTTGGAACTGGATGGGCTTTAAGGTCCCTTCCAACCCAAACCATTCTATGATGAAATACAGAGCAGATGCCAAACCCCCTGCTGACACAGGGCACACAAACACAGAAGCTGGGCCATCACCTCCCCATCTCCTGTCACCTCACAGAACAAATGCTCTTTCCTCTCCCCTTGCACAGCTATTCCAGATGCCCATTGACCTCCCAGTTCCCTCACACAGGATGCAATCACTGAACCAGACATCTTCAGCCAGAGGAAAGCACTATCTCCCACCCCCTCCCAGCCTTTGCATGGCAACCGATATCCCGACAGCCTGAGACAGGCAGAGCTGGAGCTGCCTTTGAAGAGCTGCTGCCCTACTAAAGCACCACAGGAATTCAGAAGGAAGCTCAGCTCTGAAAAAAACAGGTCATTGCATCTCATCTTAGCCAGAAAGGCAGGCATCAAACAGCTACACCTCGAGGACAGAGGCAATGAATGCATCCTCCCTCCCACTGGTGCCTGCCCAGCATTCTGCACATCCCTGAAACTGCCCTTTGTCTCCTCTCACCTTCTGATCCCTCTGTCAAGGGAGTCTGGCCCCTTGAAAGGTTAAACATTCCATTTTCAGTGTAGGAAACCTCAGCATCCGAATGCTCCGAGTCAGAGATGGTTAATTCCTTGGCGACCACAGAGTCATCCAGCTTTGAAACAAGAGAGAAGTTTGAAAACATCAGCACTGGAAAGCTTAGTCCTATGCCTCAAGACAAAACACACAATCCAGTGGCCACCAGTTAAAGCCAGTTCTCATGGAGGCCAGTATCCAAGGCTCACTTTACCACCCAGCCAAGGAGACTGCAGATGGCACAAGCAGCACTGGGCACAACTGAGTGAGACACGCCAGGAAATACCTCTCCAAAAGGAGAACATCCTCATCCAACCTTCCATCACAGCTTGGCTGCGACACGCTGGACACGGGGCCACAGTTTGTTCTATTCAGCCAGTTTGTTCTATTCAGCTGAGCTTTTCTATTTTTATGGCCTCACGTGGTGCCAGGGGAGGTTTAGATGGGGTATTAGGAAAATTTGGTGTACTGAAAGAGTGGTGAAGCCCTGGATCACGTTGCCCAGAGCAGTGACGGAGTCTCCATCCCTGCAGGTGTTTAAAAAACGTGCCGATGTGGTAGTTTGGGACACAGTTTAGTAGGCACAGTGGGGTTGGGCTGATGGTTGGATTGGATGAGCTTAGAGGTTTTTCCTAACCTTAATGATTCTATTTCAGGGATGCTTTGTTACCTTGGGACAGAACGCGGCGAGCTCCTCTTCACTGTCACTTCCATCATCCAGAGCCTCCTGATTCTGGCGACGCACTGCCAGAAACCAGAGGCAAAGCTTATTAATGCTGCTAGGACAGGGTCCACACAGGACCAGCCTTAAGCTGAGTAGGAAAACCCTGAGCTGGCAAGCTTGGAGAGAACAGAACACATCATGCTTTGTTCTACAGTAGAGCAACCTGATCATTTCTGACTCGGGCTGCTGCAGATCTTTGCTGCAATTAACACGTTTGGCAGCTACCTTGCACTGAGTCTTCTTTCTTTTTTTCAGTGCAATATGGAACACATAATTCCAACAGCCAAGCAACTCAGTGCCACAAAGAGCTTGCACCAACTAACTGGGAGATGCCTGCAAAAGCAGAGCTGCCTCGTTGCCTTCGTAAAGCAGTCAGAAGCATTCACCAAGGGCAGTGGACACCACACAAGCAGCCCTGTCCCACGCCACGACCCAGGCTGGTTCAGGTAGCAAAGGGCAGGAAGACAGCACAGAAACTTACGTTGCTTCTCCCGCTGCTTTGATATCATGTAGCCTCGAACGCTGAAATCCAGCCGCTGCAGAGCTGGCTCCAGCTTCATGTACATGCGCTGCCCCCCCACCCTGTGGTAGACAGCAAGGGGCCACAGCAGGACGAAGAGCACTGAGGCAAGTGGGAATTGCTAATTAGGAGCTTGTTCAGGATATTGCTTGGCAAACACCTTGCCCATTCCGACAGACACAGCGTGAAAGATCTGAGTAAGTCAATGCCACGGGAGGCGGTCAGAATAGGTGCAATCACCTCTGCCAATTCAACAAAATTGAGAGGCCAACCTAACAGTACTCAGATCTACAGTCACCAAGCACTCAAACATCATCTCTCTGGACCAGAGACCTTCGAGTCCTGGCCAAGAACCACCACATTCCAGGCAGAATGTGTTATTTTAAATGTTACAGTGATTCTCGCAAGCTTTCCTTTGGAGCAGGAGATTCCCATCCCTCGGACATTCAGGTCCCACCCATCTCCACCCCTTTCACCTGCAGGTGTGTATGGGCACAGAGATCTACTTACACAGCAAGTATGAGAGCAGGAGTCCAGGAATATAGCGGCCCAGGACAGCCAGGAAGGTGAAGACTCCACACACTAGAAGGCAAAACTGAAGACACAGGAGACAGTGAGTTTCCAGGGTTAAGGAGTGGACTCACTATGCTCTTGACCATCTTGTTCCATGTGGATTTTAGGTCAAGTCATAATTCTAACGACAGCAAAGCCTTCTGAGTGTTCCACCACCTCACTCTAGGATGAGCGTGGATGACACAGGAGGAAGCTGGCTTCCAAGTAATAGGCAGTGATGCCACAGCCCCTGCCTCAGAATATGAGGAGCTTCCCAAAGCAGGCACGATAAAAGCAAGGAAGAAGCTAAAGAAGACAGAGCTCTTGGAGGTAGAAAGGACAAGTACAGCACCACTGTGTTACAGGATTTGAGGCATAAGCCTCAAAAAAGACAAAAAAGAAAAAAAAAAAAAGCAGCTTGACACGCTTTCTCCAACTCTAAAATCCAATCAGGGAGAAGAGTTTGGCAGACACTTTAAAAAGCTGGAAGCCTCCAGAAAGAACAGTTGATTTTCCCTTCACTACAGCAATCAACACGCTGGCGCTCCTTTTCTCCTCCCTCCTCCACAACCCATTATCCTGCCTGTGCTTCCCATTCCTCCCCACCACTTCACAACCATTTGGTTGCCTCCTCGGTTAACATCCCACATCCAAATCCCATGGGCAGCGCCAGATGCCACTACTGAAGGACTCTGGTGCCCAGCAGAGGCTCCACACCAAACATTGTTTGTTGTGCTCCATATCTTCTCACCTTTCCAGGGTTCTCCCTCTTGAAAATGAAGAGATTACTGAAGAAGTTGGTCCAGGCCACCCATCCTTCAGCCAAGTGGTGACAGAGCTCTGGCACTCCGAGCAGCCGAGGGTGAACGTATCCCCAGCTGCAGGGAAGGGAAGAATTTGGGACCAGATGTTACTGCATCGACGTCACTGCGACTTCACTTGTTACAAACACTTGTCTCAACACTGCCTTCTCTTCCCCACCAGGCACTGGGCTCGAGAGATGCAGCCAGCCTGCCTTCTGAAACACCACCTTGCCAAAGCAGCCCTTCTCCATGCCATTCTACAAGGGTGCCAGCTCTCCACTGCAGCTAAAGAGCAGCTATTTCAGTCATTCAGTCTTTTGGTTTCCATGCTACTGGAGGGAAAGGGCAGCACAGAAGCTTTTTTCACATTGATTTGGTCAAATGCAAGCCTCAAGAATTCAGCACGAGGTTTACAAGGAGCCTTGTATCTTAATATATTCAATTTGGAGGCATTGCCTTTGGCAAGTTCTATTAGAGCTTCTTAGCTGCCAGTCAGAGCACCTGAGGGTTAGGAAGAGTGATTCCTTTTGCACCTGGGCCTCTTGAGAAAGAAAAAATGTCACCTGGCAACAGCTCAAGCGATTTAATCAGGAGCTGAGCTCCAGAGCTCCAGCTCAGGCAGGCAGAAAGGTGTGTCCAGAGAGAGGAAGGTGAGAGACAACACCCAGCACTTCTCAGCCCTTTATTAAGGCTGCAGTCAGATCAGAACTATGCAGTTCTGACAAGCTGGTTAAACATTCCCTAGGGAGTTGCAGAAAATACGAAATTCTGGAATTTTTATTTCAAAATAATGTTGTTTTCTTTCTACTGGAAGCCCATACAAAGAGAATTGCTTTTAAGGCAGCACTTCTCACCTTAAGGGTGCAGAGGGAAGTGGCAGGGGAAGTTTACAACACTCAAGCAAGTGTTATCAGAGGTCAGCATGAGGGAAATAGAATGTAAAGGCTTGTGCAAGTCTTAAACTTGTCAAAGGGGCTTGGCAGAGTCCAGGGCTCCATCCTCCCTCTCCCCCTTCCTTCCTCACTCAAAGCAGGTCACAACAACACAGCATTGCAGCAAAGCACCAAACAGCAGAGGATCCAATTAGCATCCTACCTCTCATTGTCTAATTCGTCAGGTCTTGCCACTAAAATATTAAGAACAGACACCAGATTAGTTGCAAGGAATTTGCCATGAGAACGCTTAGCTCTTGGGATTTAAGTAAAGCTTTAATGAGCTGGGGAATATCCAGAACACACATTTAACTGCAATTAAGAATGGGAGAAGCATGGCTCCACAGCACATTTCAAAGGTGTACGTGTGACAGCACAAGACTGCAGGAGCCTCCTTGCTGTTCCTCAGTATTTGTTGGACCCTGTCTGGGAAACTGCTCTGACTGGAATTAGCAAAAATACCACTTCCATCTCCTTTTTTCCACTGTTCACACCCAGACAGCGAGGGAAGAACAGCTTGCTTTGAGAGGCATTTGAGATTTAAGTCTTTTGATACGTTCTCACCCAGGCTGGGATCCAAAAAGCAACACAGAAATGTACCAGTTATCCTGACAAATTGAAATCAAGGTTCTGTAGGACACAGATGCTTCCTCATGGCTTTGGCTACAGAGCCCCAAGCCAAGCAGCTGCTGGTCAACCAGGAGAGCTCCAACACCTTCCCAAGAACTATGGAGAACACAGGCTGGAGCAGGAAGTGGGATGGCTGGTTCGTTAGGGAGCTACCTCTGAGCACATACAAACCAGACACACTGCTCCCAAACCAACCTGCCCGTGTGATGCTGCCAAGAAGCCCAGAAGGCCAACCCTATCCTGGACTGCATCAAAAGAAGCGTGGCCAGCAGGGCAAGGGAGGTGATTCTGCCCTTCTGCTCTGCTCCGGTGAGACCCAACCTGGAATACCAGCTCCTCAAACACAAAGCTGGTTTGCTAGAGATGCTGAATTAAAATCCAGATTAAATTTCACACATGCTTCAATTTCTCACTCTTGTACTGAGTGCTGAGAAGGTGAATCACTGCTTCAAAAGCTGCAACAGTTCATGTGCACCAGATCCTTTGAGATTATGAGTCAAACACCAGTGTCCACAGCATGAAACCCTTTTCTTCTGTTTACACTGGTTAGGATTTTCCAACCTGCAGTGTTCCTGCCTGCTTCTAGACTCACAAAACAAAATCTCTGGGATTTTAACTATTGAACTCCAGAGCTGTGCAACTCTAGGGCTAAAATCAGAGCTTGAATTGCTGCCATCAACTCAAATGTCACAGTTTACCTCTAATTTCAGGCCAGATTTTGTTCTTCCACTGATCCACACAAACTGCTATCATCAGGGTAAACGCAACCAGGAACAGCAAGCGGAAAGAAGTCAGAGCAAAAAACCTGTGGGGAAGAAAAACAAATTGGTACCAACCCAACCTGTACAGTGCACATAGAATCACAGGATGGTTTGGGAAGGGATCTTAAAGCCCATCCAGTTCCAAGCGCCCTGCCATAGGGGAAAACATCTTCCACTGCATCAGGTTGCTCAAAGCCCCATCCAACCTGGCCTTGAACACCTCCAAGAGTTCCACAACACCCACTCACAACCAGACCCCAAACGGGTTCGTCCCTCGGGGACAGCAACAGCTGGAAAAGAGCAAGCAGTGCCCATCGGTCGGGAGCCAGCCCAGAGGGAGCTCAGAGGGTGATTCCTGCCAATTCCAGTGGACATCCCAGCCTGAGAACCTGCTACCCTCTCTGCTGGGACCCTCCAGCAGCTCCGGGCCGAGCCGGTGGCTCCCGCACTATTGTGCGGCGGTGGGGAGGACAAACACGGGAACGGAGCCGGTGGCTCCCGCACTAACAAGCGGCGAGGGGTGGGGTGGAAACCGAGCCGGTGGCTCCCGCGTTACTGAGCGGCGGGGTTGAGGGAGAAATGAGCCGGCACGAAAGGAGGAGGGGGAACCGAGCCGGTGATTCCCGCAATACCGAGCCGGTGGGGGCGGAACCCAGCGGTAGTGGTGGCCGAGCCGGCGTGGGGAGGAGTGGGAACCAAGCCGGTGGCTCCCACGGCACCGAGCGGCGGGGGGCAGAACCGAGCCGGTGCAGGGGATGGAACTGATCCAGCCAGGAGGGGAGGACTGGAACGGAGCCGGTGGCTCCCGCGGTACTGAGCGGCGGGGATCGAGCCGGTGGCTCCCACGTTACCGAAACGTGGGGGGAGAGAACCGAGCCGGACTGCGCCTGCCGCCACCGCCCCACCGGTCCCGCTCCCGGTAACCCGCCCGGGCCCCGGCGCCACCCGCTCACCAGAAGAGCCCGTGCAACGCTGCCCAGCACAGGGCGCTGCGGCTCGGGCGCTCCCACACGAGCGCGGCCTGCACGGCGCTCAGCAGCGGCTCGTAGGGCCCCAGGCGGGCCCGCAGCGCCGCGCTCAGCGCCTGCACCCGCCGCTGCCGCTCGCCGGGCCCGCCGGGCCCCGCCGCCGCCGCCATGGCCGCCCCACGGCATCAACATCCGGCCGGCCAGCGCGCCGACATGGCGACCCCCGCCGCCGTACGAAGAGCCAAACTGGACGCCACCATCTTGGCGCATGCGCAATGACTGACGGGGTCGGCTACGCATGAGCGTTGCCAGGGCGCCGCGCGGGGCGGGAGAGCCGGAAGTGCGCGGCGCGCAGGCGCGGTGCTGTTGGCGCCGGGCGGGAGAGACGGCGAGGAGAGACGGGCGGAGGAGCGGAGCGGGGCGGAGCGCGGCGGAACCGGGCCTGGGCCGCCATGCCGCGGGAGATCATCACCCTGCAGCTGGGACAGTGCGGCAACCAAAGTGAGCAGGCAGCGGGGCCGAACGGGGCTGGGGGTGCGAGGCACGGGCGGGGCTGGGATGCTAAGAAGGAGGAGGGGGGGCGGAGGGGGCGGAGTCTGTCAGGAGGCGGGGCCTGGTTGTTAATGGGAGAGGCTTGTTTATGAATAGGAGGGATCTGTTTATGAATGGGCGGTGTCTAATTGTGAATGGGCGGGGCTTGATTGTTTTGGGGTGGGGCCTGGTTGAGGGGAGTTGGGTCTGATTGGGAGGGGGCGTGGTTTGATTGCGGCGGGGTTTGAGGAGGTGGGATCTTATTGAGGGGGCAAAACTTAATTGAGGGGCGTGGTCTGACCGAAGGGGCGTGGCCTAGCTGTGAGGGGGGGTTAGTTGTGAAGGGGGTTTAGTTATGAGGGGGCGTGGGCTGCTTGATATGGGGTGTGGTCTGGGTCAGAGGAGGCGGGGCCTGTCGGTCACGGAGTGCTCTGGGCTTGGTCCTGGTCCCAATGTGGGGGAGTGGGACCAGAGCAGCCCTGTCTGGTCATGGTCATGGTCTTGGCCCCGGCCCCAGTCCCTCTGACCTCTCCCCCTGCAGTTGGGTTCGAGTTCTGGAAGCAGCTCTGCGCCGAGCATGGCATCAGCCCTGAGGGCATCGTAGAGGAGTTTGCCACCGAGGGCACCGACCGCAAAGACGTCTTCTTCTACCAGGTACCTCCAAGTGTTGCTCCAGCCTGCTCTGCAGCAAGGAACGCACCCCCTGCACTTGTGGATGTGCCTGCCTTCATCTCCAGGGCATTCCATGCTGGCATGAAGGCAGGCAGGGCTGTCTGCAACTGCTTCAGCTCTCTCCAGCCACCTCCTGTTTGGGGACTATGGGGGCTGATGCTGACCCTGGGCTGGTTTGAGTGACAGCCTCAGCCAAGAACTCCTAGGCAGAGCGCTGCCAGTGCTCCTGCCTGTGCTCCCGTTTCTGGAAATGGATGTGTTGTGGAGGCAGAAGCGCGAGGCTGAAGCTGCCATAGATAGCACCTGACGTCACCAGAGCCGCCCGCCTCCACCTGCCAGCATTCAGGATATGCCCTGAGGCACATAAAGATGCTGCATTATGGACAGGCCATAGATAACAAATTTCCTTTCCCTCTCGTCCCTACCAGCATTGACTGTGCCACCTTCTTCCACAACTGGGGGGTGGCACGGCCACCAGCAGTGTCTCTTGCAGTAAGAAGTGGCTCTGAGCCACGACTGCACCCTGACCCTACTGCTCCTTGTTAAAGGCAGACGATGAGCACTACATTCCGCGAGCCGTACTGTTGGACCTGGAGCCCCGCGTCATCCACTCCATCCTGAACTCCCCTTATGCTAACCTCTACAACCCAGAAAACATCTACCTGTCTGAGCACGGAGGGGGAGCGGGCAACAACTGGGCCAGTGGCTTCTCACAGGTAACAGCTCTGGTGTGCACAAACACTGGTCAGCTCGTTGGGCTTTATTGTGACTTTGTCTTGTCATGCTCAATTAGATTAGATCTAAGGAAGAAATGTTCTTTTGTGAGGCCCTGGCACAGGTTGTCCAGAGAAATGCTGGCTTCCTGGAGGTGTTCAAGGCCAGGCTGGATGGGGCTTTGAGCACCCTGATCCAGTGGGAGTTGTCCCTGCCCGTGGAAGGGGTGTTGGAACTGGATAGGCTTTGAGGTCCATTCCAGCCCAAACCATTCCATGATTCTGTGAATAAATACCTCATCATTCAGCAGGGACTTGACGTTGTGACACTGTGAGCCAATCTGCCTTGGCCTCATGCTGAGCTTGGACAGCTCTTCTCCATTTCCTGTGGGAAAGGAACAAATCCTGGGCTGATCTCTCTTGCAGGGAGAAAAAATCCACGAAGATATTTTTGACATAATAGACAGAGAGGCTGATGGGAGCGACAGTTTGGAAGTAAGTAAACCAGGGGATTTGGATCCGGTTGCCCTGCTTGATGTTTTCAGAGGCAGGCTGTGCTCAGTCCTTGGATGTATGCAGAGTTCCTCACCCTGCTCCTGGGTGCTGAGCAGCAAAGAAGATGGGAAAGGAGGTCTTTCCCACCGCTGCTGCATCTGCCAGGCTTCCCCAGAAGTCTTCTCCCTCAGCAGGACATTTTTCTGCCCCAAACACTGCTTGCATCAGGCACTTCCTTCAGGATGCAGCCCACAGGAAGCGTTCCAGGAATTATGGTGCTTTTCCTTTCCCTGTTCCACCTTCCTCCCATGGCTCTTCCCATGTGCCAGCTGAAGCAGGACACACACTACTTGTCCCCCAGCACAGGCCCTGGTGGGCCTCCTTTAGGAGGAGAATGGCGTGGAGGGCCCAGGGACAGGGCTGAGAACATGTACCTCCGTTTTGTGTGACCAACTGAACTGTGAAGATGACATTGGAGCTCATCTGAAGTTTATTCTGGGGTGGGAGGAGTCCAGGAGACTCCACGAAGTTGCACTTTGTGGTGTGTGCAGAGATGTGGATTCCACCCACGCTGGTCGGAGTGGCCCGATGAGTGTGTGGCTGCCACTGTGGTCTGGGGGAGCCAGGACTAACCTCTGCCCATCCACAGTCATCAGCTTTGTGCTCTCATTTATCACGGGGGGGAGTTCTTACCCTGGCTATTGAGTCTCTGCCAGCTCCTGGAGTTGAGTCAGACCTTGAACTCCCTGCATTCTGCTTCCTTCCAGGGGTTTGTGCTTTGCCATTCCATTGCTGGTGGAACGGGCTCCGGACTGGGCTCCTACCTCCTGGAGCGACTAAATGACAGGTAAGCATTCAGCCTCGTCCCTCCCCGTGGAGTCTGGCCTGGCCTGGGCGCCCTGCCAAAGCGGGGAGCTGGTGAGCGCTGACGCAGAGCCACCGCCCCCACCCAAACACTGTCTTGTGCAATCCCTGGCTTGCTGCCTGGGGACTTCAGAAGCTCCAAAACTGGACTCCATGCTGTCCAAACTCTGCGCCGTTCTTATCAGACAGTTGCCTCCTGACACCCTGTCTGTGCAGGGGAGGGTGGGAGGCTCTACCTGTGGGCTCTGCGCTGCCACCTCTGCCTGTTCAAGCTTGCAGTCTCCTGAAAAGGCTTGTTAGGAGCTGCTTAATCAGCCTGCGGGGCTCAGCCTCGCCTGTAGCTCGGTCTGGCAGCCTGCTCCTGTGCTGCTAGGGAAGGCACTGCTGGGACAAATCCTCTCCCTCCCTGGGAGCTGGCTTGCAGTGCTGGTGACTCACTGCTGTCCTGAGCCCTGGAGACTGCAAAGAGAGCTTGTGGGAGGAGAGAGTGCTGGCTCGGTGCTGTTAACCCTTCAAGTGGCTGCGCTCTCTCACCAGGTATCCCAAGAAGCTGGTGGAGACCTACTCAGTTTTCCCAAACCAGGATGAGATGAGCGATGTTGTAGTGCAGCCATACAACTCTCTGCTGACCCTGAAGAGGCTGACTCAGAATGCTGACTGTGTGGTAAGAGCTCCTCTGCGTGTCAGGCTGGCGGTGCAGCCACCTCCTGCGTGGCAGCCTTGTCCCCAGCTGCTCAGAACCACAGTGTTTGCTGGATGAGTGCCGTAGCAGCGTGGGGTGAGCACCACAGCCATGGGTGGTGCACGGGTGAAGCCCCACATACAGCAAAAAGAGAACCGAGTGGATGTGGTGGCTCCAGGGACGAGTGCCCTAACTCCTGCTGAGCTGCCTGGCTTGGCATTTCTGCTTCTGAGATCCAGCAGATTCTTCCCATGGCAGCCAGGACTGGCTGTGCTTCCTCTGCTTAGCTGTGCATTCCCCTTGAACTCGATTCCAGCATCGCTTTCAGCACCCTCAAGCCCCAGCCAGGCAGCATCTTCACCCTGCACCAGGGCTTTCAGTCAGGTTCCAACTGAGGCACTGCCCGTCCCTCCCACCTTATCTCCGCACGTGGCAGGGCACGAGCAGCCACAGCAGAGCTGCTGGGACTGCAGGTTGCTGCGAGGGGGAGGCCCAGAGGCAGTGCTCTTTGGGAGAGCGCTGGGGAGCTCAGCCAAGACGGGAGGGAAGAGCTTCCATTGACAGTGTCGGTTACGCTCCACAGATGAGTCAGCTTGTGGTTTCAAGTGTCTGCCACCTGCCACGGAGGGCTCTGCCAGGCTGCGGCGCTCAGGGCCCATGCTGGGCGACCTGGGGCCCTCAGACGTGTGGGTTGCCCTTTCCCAGGCTGCTCCAAGGCTCTTCACAGAGTTGGATTTTCTCTTGCAGGTGGTTCTGGACAATACGGCTTTGAATCGGATCGCAACAGACCGGCTGCACATTCAGAACCCATCCTTCTCTCAGATCAATCAGCTGGTGAGAAGGGTTTTTCCCTTTGGAGAAGCCATCACGGGGCTTCCCCATTGTCTAAATTCAGTCTGAACATGCTCCATGGGCAGGGTGGGCTGGTGGGCAGCCTGGAGCTGGGAATGAGGGTCCCCAGGCCTTCCTGGAGTGGCCTCCGCAGGTACCCCAGCTTCTCCCCAGTGCAGCTGTGTGAAGCACCGTGGTCTGAGGCCACGTAGCGAGGCGGTCGCTGATCCCATCCTCTCCTGCCAGGTCTCCACCATCATGTCTGCAAGCACCACCACGCTCAGGTACCCCGGGTACATGAACAACGACCTCATCGGGCTGATTGCCTCCCTGATCCCAACACCTCGGCTGCACTTCCTCATGACGGGCTACACGCCTCTCACCACCGACCAGTCGGTAAGGCAGAGCCACCAGGAATTCCTCCCCTTCCCCGAGGGCAGGAGGAGCTGCCACGCTCTCCTCGTAACATCTGTCGGTCCCACGGTCTCGGTGTGAGCTGTAACTGCCTGTTCCAAATCCCAGACCCGTGCGCCCACACCACGTGACGGCGCGTGTGATATGAATCAGACGTGAGCGGGCAGTTGTGCTTGTGCTGGGCTTCCTGCCGCACGCACCAGGATGGCTGTAGCAGCTCTGGGAGAGCAGGAAGCATCTGGTCTGACAAAAGCCACCCTTAGAAATGATTGGAGAGTGCCCAGCAAAGTGGCCCTGCCCAGGCTTTTTGGGTCAGAACATTGTCGTGCAAAGATCATAGAATCATAGAATGGTTTGGGTTGGAAGGGACTGCAAAGCCCACACAGTTCCAACCCTCTGCAGGGACACCTCCCACTAGACCAAGCTGCTCAAAGCTCCATCCAGCCTGGCCTTGAACACCTCCAGGGATGGGGCAGCCACCACTTCTCTGGGCAACCTGGGCCAGAGCCACCCCATCCTCATCATGAAGAATTTCTTCCTAATGTCTATTGTAAATCTTCCCTCTTCCAGTTTAAAGCCATTCCCCCTCGCCCTATCACTCCATGCCCTTGTAAAAAAACCCTCCCCATCCTTCCTGGAGCCCCTCTCACTACTGGGAGGCTGCTTTAAGGTCTCCCAGCGCCTTCTCTTTTCCAGGCTGAACAACCCCAACTCTCTCAGCCTGACCTTGTAGCAGAGGTGCTCCAGCCCTCGGATGGGGGGCTCCAGGCACCAGCCCTTTCCCAAGGGCTTGGTCCCTGTTCTGGGAGCCGATTGGCACCCTGAGCTGCAGTGGTCACTGTAGCTCATCCCCAGCTGGTGCCCCCTCAGCCCCTCCGGTGCGAACGGGGCAGCTCTGTTTTGCGAGGCGCTCACCTGCGCCAGCTGCCTCTCGGTTCTGCTGGGAGCTCACAGCTGCTGTTCTCCTCTCGTTGTGTGCATTTCCTCAGGATGTTACTCAGAGAAGCAAATCTGAAAAACTGCTGGCTCTGAAAAGGGTATCGAGTGTGTGATCTGTCCTCCCAGGAGGAGTGTGGGGAGGGTCCAGCCGGTGCCTGGAGCGGGGCTGCCGTGCTCCGAGCTCTCCTTGCCACTGGCACGCTGGTGCCAGCCCTGGCTGTGACCCCGTGGCTGGCAGCAGCCGGGCAAAGGTGGTGGCAGCCCTTGGGTACTATGGTGGCTGCTCTGCCACAGGTTGGGAGCAGGGTGAAGTGGGAAGGGGCTGTGGGATCGATCCCTCTCCTGCCTTCCAGCCCTGTCTTTTGCCTTGGTAGAGGAACAGGACAAGTTTGACAATGACATGAAGTGTGTCCTTGTCACTCTGGTCTCAGCCCCTGCTGTGCTGCTGGGGGTGCAGCTCAGCACCCTCGTGTTGGAGCTTCCACCAATGCTCGGGCTCTCAGCCTGGCTGTGCCTGCTGTGTGATTTCCCTGTCCTGCATGTGGCTTTGCATGTGGCTCCATCCCCAGGGCGAGGGCTTCTCTCTCTCTGTTTGCCCTCTGTGTGTGTGTGTGTGCAGGGCAGTGGGAAGAAAGGGACCAGCACTCTTGCTCCCTCTGATCCTGGCTGGTGTTTGCAGGTGGCCAGTGTGAGGAAAACCACAGTCCTGGATGTGATGAGAAGGTTGCTGCAGCCTAAAAACGTCATGGTGTCCACAGGGCGAGACAGGCAGACTAACCACTGCTATATTGCCATCCTCAACATCATCCAAGGAGAGGTGGATCCCACACAGGTGAATTCCCACAGCTAATTCTGATGCTGATGGCAATGGCCCAGCCTGTGAGGGAGGGGCACGGTCACTGTTTTCCAGCGCAGGGACCCTGGGGTGGGGCTGAGCAGTGCCAAACTGGCTCCAAATTGCTCCTGTGTGGGCTCTGGCCTCGTGTAAGAGCCACGAGGAATCTCCCTACTCACTGTTTGCTGAACTCCACCTTTCTGAGGAGCAGCTTCTGGCTCTGCTGGGACCAGGCTGCTTCGCCCTTCGCCCTGCTGCCCCTTGCTGCTCTCATCCCACCAGGTTCACAAGAGCCTGCAGCGAATCCGGGAGAGGAAGCTGGCCAACTTCATCCCCTGGGGTCCTGCCAGCATCCAGGTGGCTTTGTCCCGCAAGTCTCCCTACCTGCCATCCGCACACCGCGTCAGTGGCCTCATGATGGCGAACCACACCAACATCTCCTCCGTGAGTACCTTCCCTCTACACCCCAGGCCCACACTGATGTCCTTCCACTCGCAAACATGTCTTCTCTGGGGTTTTCACAAAGCCAGGGCAGGGCCTGCAGATGAAGAGAGAGTGAGCAGCTCCCAGCTGGGCCGCAGCAGGGCTCATGTCTGGGGTCCCATCAGTCCTGCTGTTATCCTTGGAGCAGCATGCAGGGTTCCTTCTCCCTGCCCAAAGGCAGCTTTGGAAGCATGAGCTGATCCCAAGTTCTGACTGGGTGCAGGGTAGCAGCTCCTGCCTCCTCCTGGGCTGCAACCTGAGGCGGTTGGGACCTCCCCATCCCGTGGGATCCCCTAGGGATCTCTGGCCCCTCTGACCACTGTGCTGCTCTCCAGCTGTTTGAGCGGACATGCCGGCAGTACGACAAACTGCGCAAGCGGGAGGCCTTCCTGGAGCAGTTCCGGAAGGAGGACATCTTCAAGGACAACTTTGATGAGCTGGACAACTCCCGGGAGATCGTGCAGCAGCTGATCGACGAGTACCACGCGGCCACGCGCCCCGACTACATCTCCTGGGGCACGCAGGAGCAGTGAGTGCCCTGCCCGGGGATGGGAGGGTCCCACGGCCGCCTCCACACACGCCGGCAGGGATTGGCTCTGCCGTGCCCACGTTTCACACCCCTCAGCGCTGCCCGGGCCGCGGTGGAGTCGTCGCAGCGGCTGCACACATGCGCTGCGCTCCGCAACAGAAGCGCTCTCCGCAGGGAGCAGCACTGCCCCTGAACACCCTTGGAGGAGAACAGCCTCCGCTCCACCTCCTGCCCTGGCCCAGGATGGGACTGGGGCAGCTGCGTGTTGTGCTGGTAGGGAACCTCCACCCGTGGGAGCAACGCTCGCTCGGAGGAGGATGAGAGCGAACCCAGGGGCTTGGAACGGGCTTGGCCCAAAGCGTTGGGTGCACCCAGTCCCTGTGGCCAAAGGCTCTGTGTGGCTGAACTAGTCCTTGCCCTGGGCGGGAGTCCTGTTCCTCCTTCCCCAGATCAGGCCTGGGGCACAGGCTGTATCTATATTTTTGTAGGTTGTTTTGCTTTAATAAAGGCTGTTCCTGCACTGACGCTGCCTGCACGGCTCCCAGAGTGAGCAGGGAAGCGGCTGCAGGGCTGGTGCTTGCCTTGCCCAGCTCACCAGCCCTGCCGCACGGCCTGATGGCATCCCAGCTCACCTGCACGTCCCGGTGGTGCCCGGGGCTGGCCCTGCCCCAGCCGCCGGCGTGCTGTCTGTGCCCGGGCGGCACTCGGCGACCGCTGCCGCAGAGCCAGAAATACAGGCAGGACCTGCCAGCACAGCTGACCAGGAACAGGAGCCGGCACTGCCCTGCCCGCAGAGCATGCGGGTGCCTGTGGGAATTGGGAGGCCCGTGCAGGAAGGGCTGGGGTGCCCTTGCTGTTCTGAATCCGAGGCAGGGGATGGCATGGCTGGGAAGGGCTGGCTTTGATAGAGACAGGGACAGAACAGCTTTGGTCCTGCCCCGCGTGAGTCAGGCCGTGAGGGACAGGGGTGTGGGGACCGTGCTGGCAGCAGCCCAAGCCCAGGCAGCCCAAGGTGAGAATTAGCCTTTTCCTCTGACCCTGTGGCACGGAGCAGCAGGCTAAAAATACCGGCCCGCCATGGTAGCGCCGGCTCCCACGCCCTCTCTGGCACCGGCCCCGCTGCCGGGGCGCTTCTCCCCCCCCTCCCGGGGCGGCCAGTGCCAGGGGGTGCCGGGGAGCCGGCCGTGGAGCCGGAGCGCTGCCCGTGCTCTTGGTGAAATGCCAAAGGGCACAGCGAGCAGCCTGGCTCCCGGTCCCTGTCCCCAAGGACACGCTGTGCCGCCGCTGCCCATTCCATGCCCTGCTGTACTCGCCAACCCCGGGGAATCCAACCCATCCCTGCCTCCCGCTGCTCCAGGACAGGAGGCCCAGCTTTTCCTTTGTGCATTTATTTAGAAAAACAACCAACAACCCCCTCTCCCCAAGACAGAACCGACAAACTTTACAGAGGCAACACTGAGGGGCTGAGCCCCAGCCGTACCAGCCACCACCTTGGCACCTCGGGCACCGCATCGCAAAGCAGCAGGGCCCGGCCACTCGGAGCCCACTGGTCCCCGAGGTGGCTCGGCCAAAAGCCGCCCGCAGCTTTCCAGGAGGGGTGGGTTCAGCGGACGGACAGACGATGGCTCAGCACCGCTGCCCAGCACCCTCTGCTCCGGCAAAGCCTCCCAGGGTGGCAGGAGCCGGGGCGCGGGTAGAGCTGCCGGGCAGCGCGAGTGCTGGAGGCGAAGGCACCAGGGGCAAAGGGGAGCAAGGGATGGGGACAGGCCTGGGGGCAGCGTGGGGGACACGGCACAGCGGCCCCGCTGCCCTCCAGGGAAAGTGCTGGAGATGTGGGGGGCACGGGCATCTCAAAATAAATTAAGGAAACAACCAGAAAGGCACTGGTGGCGCAGGGAGCGTGAGCCCCTGTCCCCCTGCTACAGGGAGCAGCACAGACCTGCGCTTGCTGTTGCTCCGGCCACCCCACGCTGGCCCTCGGAGCACCCTGTGTGGCCACGCTGGCCACCAGGCTAACTGCCCAAGGAGCCCGCAGGTGGCTGGTGCTGCCACGGCGCGGCTGCAGGGTAGAGGCTCTGGGGTGGCAGGGTGGGAGCCGGGACAGGGGGGCTGCCGGCCGGCTCATAGGGCTGCCGGGTGCCCGCGGAGGCGAGGTACGTGCTGAGGAGCTGGGCGATCTCGTCCACCTGTGGGGCAGAGGGAACACGTGGGATCAGAGCAGGGCACCCTGCAGCGCCCACAGGAAGCAGGGACAGAGGGATGGGTGTCCATACCTGGGAGGTCTCAAAGAGCAGGTCTCGGTCCTCCACAGAGAGGCGGAAAGTGCTGCTGTCGGAGGCACCAAAGGAGGAGATGCGGCCGTAGCAGAAGGTGTCCAAGGGCTCAGGCTCTCCTGGCTTGTAGAGCGCGACGGCCTTGGCCCCGATGCCCAACCACAGGCGCTGTGGCCCAGCACCAAGCGGGCTCTGCAGGGAGAGGGGCGTCAGGACTGCCAGGGGCCAGGGCTGCCCACCACCCGTACCCTTCCGGGGCCTCACCGTGTGCAAGTCAACGTCGAAGAGCGTGGAACCAAAACCAGGCCACTCTCGCACCAGTGCCACGTACGCGGCCATGGCCTCGGGCCGGCCCATGCCCTGCAGCAGCTTCCACTTCTCCACGATGGCAGCCATGGTGCTGGCGCCCTCCTCGCGCAGGCGCCCCCGCAGCCGCTGGTCCCGCTCTGCCCGCTGCTTGGCCAGCGTTTGGCCCCAGAGCCCGCCGGCCAGCAGCCCCGCACGCAGTCGGGCCCCCCGGCACTTGGAGGGCAGGCGGCGGCGAGGGGGAGGCAGGCGGGCGTGCAGCACGTGGGGTGGGAAGAGTTCCTCCAGGCGAGGGAAGGGAGCGTGGGTGGAGAAGTCGCTGTTGAGGCTCTGCAGGCGCAGCGCCGCCAGCGTCTGCAGCGTCTCCTCCGACGTGGGCACGTAGCCCCGCAGCACCATCTCGTGCGCCTGCAGGAGGGTGGGGTGAGCTGGCGTGGTATGGCCAACCTGGCATGGCACAGCCACCCCAGCACAGCCACCATGGCATGGCATGGCTACCCTTAACGTGGCACAGCACAGCAAGGGCACCCTGGCATGGCACACCCACTTCAGCATGCCCATCCTGGCATTGCATGGCACAGCCACCCTGGCACATCCACTCCCAGTACGGCACAACACGGCCACCCTGTCACAGCTACCTCAGCATGGCACAGCCATGCAGCCAACCCTGGCATGGCATGGCACGCCCACCCCAGCATGCCCACGCTGGCATAGCATGGCATGGCATGGCACAGCCACGCCCAGTATGGCACAGTACAGCCACCCTGGCACAGCTCTCACCTGCTCAAAGAGGAGGGAGAACTCCAAGCTGTCACGGGGGACGTTGTCGGTGTCCAAGAAGCCGTAGTGCTTGAAGCAGAGCCGGCACGGTGGGTCCTGCTCCTCTGCAGCCAGGCTGTGGCAGAAGGGACCGTCCCCATCAGCACAGGGCAGGGGTGCAGAGGTGTCTCCACATCAACCCCTCCCACCAGTTCCCCCCAGGCCCTCTCCCCTTAGGCAGCAGAACAGGACATTTACTTTTCAAACCTGGTGAGGACGTCGGCCAGCAGCGTGGTGCTGCCCACCGGCTGCTCCCGCCGCCGGGACTGCTCGTAGAGCGCAAAGATGTTGGGGCTCTGGGAGAGCCCCAGGCGCGACACCAGCTCCTGGGCCACCTGGGGCGAGACAAAGGCAACCGACGGTGACCGCGTGTCCCTGGCCGCGGCGCTCAGGGCTGCAAAGGGACACAGAGAGGTCATGGTGGGCAATGGCAGGTGGCCCTCAGCCCCTCTCAAGCTGGGAGAGACCCACAGGAGCCCCCCAAGTGCTAACGTGTCCTGAGCCCCGTGCCTGGCATGGATGCAGCCCCTCACCTCCTCGGCCGTGGTGTGGGAGCTGATGGCCACGCTGCAGGCAGGTGCTCCTGGGCAATGCACGGTGCAGATCATCTCCTGCCGTCGCATCAGCCCCAGGATCTCCTCCAGAGAGGGCACACACTCTCTCCCCTTCGTCTTCCCCAGCGCCTCCCGGATAAAGCAGGCATACTTGGCCATCTCCGAGGTGGGGAACCGGCTCTCTGTTCTGCAAGAAATACCAGGAGGGTCACGATGGCACCATAGGGGACCCAGCACCCAGCGAGCTCCGTGCCTGCAGCTGGGCTCTGCCAAGCACACACCTGTCCAGGTGGAAGCGCAGGAAGCGCAGGACGGGCGGGGTGGGCAGGAAAGTGCAGCTCATGCAGGTGAGCAGCTGCCAGTAGTGCAGGTCGCCCTGCCCGCCCGGCGCCGGCGGCTCCGTGGTCTGCTTCACCAACTGGCAGTAGATCTCATCCACGAGTGGTGGCAGGTCCAGGCAGGTCTGCAGGATGCCCTGCATCAGCGGCACCGGGTCCTGCTCCAATTCCAGCTGCTGCAGTGAGTTGAAGAGCTTCACGGCCTCGTCGCGCAGCGTGGTGTAGCTGCGGGGGCTTGGGGCTGGGGGGCAGGATGGAGGTTAATAGCCCCGTGGGCTTCCCCAGGACCCCTCACCAGTGGCAGCCAGGTGCACAAGGCAGCCCCACATCTGGGGCTGGACAGAGCCCAGCTCAGCACCTGCCTGCCCCATACAGAGCCCAGTCCTGCCAGACCATCGCTCCTGCCAGCCCAGAGCATGGGACCCCCACCACCCTGGGGCATGGGATCCCCACCAGTCTCAAGCAGGGGACCCCCACTAGCCCAGGGCACGGAATTCCCTCCACCCTGGGGCACAGGACCCTCACCAGCCCAGAGCATGGGACACCCCCACCAGCCTAGGGCACAGGACCCTCACCAGCTGAGGGCACGGGATCCCCTCCACCCTGGGGAACAGGACCCCCACCAGCCCAGAGCATGGGACTCCCACCACTCTGGGGCATATGACCCCCCCAGGAGCCTCTCACCACTTTGGTCCAGGCTGCCATAGGGGAAGGGCAGCAGGGGAGCGTAGAGGGGGCTGCTGGTGTAGCGCAGGATCGGGTTGCAGCGGTAGATCTGTTCCAGGACCTCGGCGTTGCCGCAGTGCTCCTGCAACGGGGAAGCGATGGCAGCAGCTGCAGAGGGGCTGCCCGACCGAGTGCCCAGCACAGGCACCCGCTGTTGACCGTGGGACCCAGACCACCCAGCCCAGCCCCGCCGATGACCCCAGGCAGCCCCGTGCCACGGGCTCACCTCGACATCACGCATGAGCAGCTGGGTGGGCGTCTGGACGGGTGCTTTGCTGTCAATGACCTTCTGCACGGCGCACACCCAGCGCACGGCCTCGTTCAGGTGCTCTGTGTACAGGTGGTAGCAATGCTTCCTGCCAAACACCTTCACGCTCCAGTAGCCTGCGGGGGACACCCAGCTCACCGACTGCCCACCAACACCCTCGCCCCAAGGACCCCAGTCCCAACCGAGCCCCTCAGCGACCTGGGGCTTGGCACAGCCCCTCCTCCAGGTGATGGAGTTCTCTTGGGGCTGGGAGGGTGACACAGGGCATGAGGGGCCACAGCTTGACCGAGGGGTGTGGGCACCCTACCTGTCTCCTTGTAGGTCCGTTTGTCCGGCCAGAGGACGGAGCAGAGGCTGGTGAGCACGAGGGAGCCCAACCGCCGGGCACCCTTCTCGTTGCTGCTGTAGTAATCCAGGGAGTCGGGCGTCAGCACGAACCAATACTTCCGAGGTCGGATCCAGGGGGTCTTCACGCCACCCCGCACCTCCCGCTGCAGCCAGCCTGGGAAGGGGAAGCCCCAGCCTCAGCCCCTGCCGTTGGCACCATTCACCCCACCAGCTCTGGGCAGGGTCTTCCCAGTTGGTGCCTCTGCTCCTCAGGGATGGAATCCAGTTGGGGCACAATCCGGCCAGCCTTGGCTGTGCCCTGGCTCCTCTGGAGGTCTCTGTGCCCCAGCCCAGCTGTGCCCACCTTTCATAAGAGCATCGGGGTCATCCTCCACCGGCCCTGGGCCCTTCTCCACGATGAGGCTGCGCATCTCCTCCGCGACGAGCAGGGACCTAGTGACAACACACGGCTGAGCCCAGGTGCCCAAGGGTGTTGCCTGTGGTCCCCGAGCCCAGGGACTGGGGTGAGCTGTTTCCCAAGGGGTTCTGGACACTCCACAACCCCACAGTGGGAACGCAGCAAAGCCATCAGGTGCAGATGACCCCAGCTAAAAATAAGCTGTTTGCAGTCGTGGCTCTGCCAAGGAATTCGGAAAATGAACAACCAGGAAGGAATGTTGGCAGCAGCGTCAGCACTGGAAGGACAGTGAGCAAGCCGGCCCCTGTGCCCCAGCACCCCGTGTCTCCCAGGCACACACAGCCCCAGGGCATGGCCTCTGTCGGTGGACATGGTGTGGAAGAGCCTCCCAGCCTCCTGGCACAGCCCTTTGGCAAAGCCTGTGGCAGCCAGAAGGATGGAGACATGCTTGAGGATGCACCAGGGACGGGGATGGAGGTGGCAGTCCTGCTCTGCCATCCTCTGCTCTAGCAGACAGACTGGCACAGCACGGTGCCAGCCCCGTGGCCAGGGTGGTATGGCACACACCAGCACCAGTGCATCCCCCCCACGGCGTGCCAGCCCTCAGTTCTTGCAGCACCACGCGAGGGATGCCCGGCGGGCAGGATGCAGGGGTCACTCACCGCTCCGAGCCACTGCTGCTGCGGGTGGGCTGGCTCAGGCTCACCTCCAGGGGCCCCTGCGGAGGGAGAAGATGTCTCAGCCTCACAGACACCACCTGGCACCCCAAAACATACCCCCGATGACTGCTTGCCTCCTCACCAGCCCAACTCCGGGACCAGAGGGACAGGCTGGAGTCCCGCCACCACGAGGCAGGGAGCTCTGGTGCCTCCATGGCTGTGGCAGGAGCCAGGGCTGCAGCTGGGGCACCCGGGGGGCGCAGGGGCAGCCGCTGACTGCGTGTCCTCAGCTGACCCAGCAGGCTGAATACCGTGCAGAATTGCACAAGGTCAGTGCTGAGTAATACGCTTACGGCACAAAGTCCAATTGTACTGGGGCTGCTGACTTCCTGCCCGCGGCGGTGGGATGCGGCGCAGGGAAGTCCCTGGCCCCGCAGCAGGACGGGGGCCGGTGCCTCCTTGCGTAGCACAACTTGACGTGGATGGTGCAGCTCATGTGGTGACCATGGCACACGTGCTGGGACATGAGGCAGGGCCCAGGCACGGGCAGGCACCGGCTCGGGCAGGGCACCACAGGGTGCGGGGACGCAGTAATGCCAGCAAGATGCTGCCCCGGGAGATGGGGTGGATGCAGGGGATGCCCCATCCCTGGAGGTGTCCAAGACCAGGTTGGATGGGGCTTGGAGCCCCCTGATCCAGTGGGAGGTGTCCCCGCCCATGGCAGGGGGTTGGAACTGGATGGGCTTTAAGGTCCTTTCCAACCCCAACCATTCTATGATTCCATAATTGATTCTATAATTGATTTTATGATTCTATAATTATTGATTCTATGTTTCTATCATTGATTCTGTTTCTATGAGTCTATGCTTGATTCTATCATTCTATAATTGATCCTATGTTCCTATAATCCTATAATTGATTCTATGATTCTATGATTGATTCTATGATTCTATAATTGATTCTGTTTCTATGATTCTATAATTGATTCTACCATTGTATAATTGATCCTATGTTCCTGTAATCCTATAATTGATTCTATGATTCTACGATTGATTCTACGATTCCAATTCCATAATCGATTCTATGTTCCCATGATTCTATAATTGATTCTGTGATTGATTCTATGATTCTGTAATTGATTCTGTGATTCTACGATCAATTCTATGATTCTACGTGCGGGTGCCCCCGCCAGCTGCAGCTCAACGGGGCAGTCGGAGGCGCAACAGGCCGGAGCATGCCACGGAACGCCAAGAAAAAGAGACGGCTGCTAAAAATAGTGGCAGGGAGCAGGGAGCCACTGCAGGTACGGCCGTGCCGCAGGGCCAGGCGCCGCTGACCCGTGGCATTAAGGGCACCTGTCACACAGCACCGGTGCCCATGCACTCAGCCAGCTCCTCCAGCAACCATCGGGATGCCGGAAGGGCTCCATGAGTTCCCCCATGGCTGCAGTCATGGAGAGCCCAGCTCCTCTGCCACGGTCTGCAGGAGGAGGAGGTGGTGGTGGTGGCCGGCTCCTTCGCAGGGATATAAATAAACTGGAGAGGAGCCGCAGCAAGAGAGCCAGGGCAGCCGCTCCCACGCTCCCAGGAAGGGGGGCCGGCGCTGTGGGTTTCCGAGGACTCCCCCTCAGCCATGGCAAAGGGCTCCCCTGGGAGCTGGCGTCACCACCGCCCACGCCAGCCTGGACCTCCGGAGCCAGCAGAGCCCATGGCACTCAAGAAGCTCAAAGAGAGCTCCTGCCATTGCCATGTTCTTGGCACAGCCATGCTCTTGGCACAGCCACCACTGCCCAGAGGCCCCAGCTCCAGCCCTGCTGCTGTCCCTGCTCCTTACTGTCCCCCTGTGGAGGGGGACCCACTGCCAAGGGACAGCCCGGGAGGGAATCAGAACCACTCCTAGCCCTGCACAGCCCAGCAGCAGGGTTGCAGACCCCGTGGTGGGCAGGAGGTGGTGGTGATGTGGATCCCATGATGGTGGTGATGGCAACCAGCAGGACTGGGCCATTGCCCCCCCCACACTTTGCCTCCGGGCTGGGACACAGCCCCGTGGCTCAGGGTGCAGGAGGAACCCCCGAGAGCTGGGGTTCCCCTCGCCACCCCACGCTATCAGCCGCCTCGCATGCAGCCCGGCCGGAGGAAGCACCAGTTTCCGCTGCTCCGCTTCCCCAGAGGAAGCAGCCGCAGTGGGGAGATCCAGGCCTGTTCCCCGCACCCGGCACGTGTTCCCGGGGCGCTGCGTGCTGGGAACAGCCTCGGCCTGCTCCAGCAGGTCTGCACCGAGCTGTGGCCGTGCCCAGGAAACAGATCCCATGGGGACCCTCTGTGCCCTGGCCAACCTGACCTTGGCAGCGGCATGGGGCTAGGATGGCCCTGGTGTGGGATCCAGTACCAGCAGCCGGGATCCAGTACCACCAGCCCCACGGTGCAGGATCCAGTACTGGCAGCTGGCATCCAGTACTGGTAGCCCCACTGTGCACAGTCTGGTACCGCCAGCCCCATGGTATGGGATCTGGTACCGGCAGCCCCGCAGTGCAGGATCTGGTACCGCCAGCTGGGATCTGGTACCAGCAACTCTGCAGTGTGGGAACCAGTCCCAGAAGCCCTACAGTGTGGGATCTGGTACTGGCAGTCCCACGGTGCCAGATCCGGTGTTGCCACCTGGGATCCGGTATTGGCAACCCCACAATGCAGGGTCTGGTACCGGCAGCCCCATTGTGCACGATCTAGTGCTACCAGCCCCACGGTGCTGGATGCAGTACCAGCAGCCCCGAAGTGTGGGATCCGGTACCGCCAACCGGGATCCGGTAGTGGCAGCTTCACAATGCAGGATCTGGTACCGGCAGACCCACGGTGCGGGATCCGGTACTGGCAGCCCCGCGTCCCAGGGGAGCTGACAGGGACCGGGCAGCGCAGTTCCTAGGGCGACCCCACTGCCTCACGCCCCGGTTTCGGCTGCTCCCACTGGCACCGGCCCTGCACCGGGACCCAGCCCGACTCCGCACTCTCCGCTCCAGTTCCTGGGAGGCTCCGGTTCCCCGATGCTGCCCTGGGACAGCGCCTCCCCCCCTCTTCCCGCACCCCGCGGCAGCACCGGGACGTGCCCGGGCAGGATGGGGGCACCGGGAGGGGGTCGGTACCGGGCAGCCGCGCCCCGCCCCGGTCCCGGTCTCACCTGGTCCCGGAGCTCAAAGGACACCTCCTCCTCCTCCTCGGCGCCGCCGTCCGCCTCCCGGTCTCCCTCGCCGTAGTCCCGGCGGAGCAGCGTGAAGCCCTGCCGGCAGCACAGCAGCCACCACAGCCCCCCCGGGAACGGCATCGCCCCGCCGACACCGGACGGGACGGGACCCGCCCGCGCCGCCGCCACCGGCCCCGGCCCCGCCGCCACCGCCGCCGCCGCCCGGGGCGGGACGGGCGCGTCACCGAGCGCCGCCAATCGCCGCCGCCCCGGGGCGGAGCCAGCGCGGCCGGGACGGCGGGGCCGCCGCGTGCGTCACCGGGGGTGGGGGGAGAGGGGGAGGCAACGGGAACGGTGCTAATGTGGAGACTGCGGGAAAGGGGCACTGGCACTGGGCACCTGGTGTAGGCACCGGCACCAGGCACTGCCTGCAGCTGGCGTGGGTACCGGGCACCCAGTATGGGCACCGGGCACCGCCTGCAGCCGGTGTGGGCACCGCGCACCTGCGCCCAGCATGGGCATCAGCACGGGGCACTGCCTGCATCCAGCATGGGCACCAGCATCGGGCGCTGGCCCTGTGCCAGGTGGAGCTCCCCAGTTCCAGCAGCTCAGGGCTTTCACCAGACACGACTTTGAGCAGCCCCCCGGCATCAGTGCCCTGTGCTGCTCCGGCCCTGCCGCTACGCAGAGGGCACCGGGGTTGGGCAGGGCCTCGGAGGGCAGGAGAGCACCGGGATGGGGCAGGGGATCCATGGGATAGAGGGCACCAGGATCGGACAGGGGCTTCGCAGGTGGGAGGGTACCGGGATGATGCAGGGGCTCTGTGGGTCAGAGGGCACCGGGATCAGGCAGCAGGGCACCAGGATCGAGCAGGTCTGCTCTTCCAGCCCCGCTGGTATCCCGCTCATGGCAGGGTCGGGAGCCAGTGTCATAGCGAAGCTGTGCTGCTCAACTCAGCCCTGAGCTGTGTGCGGTGGCACAGTGCCCGCAGCCCCTCGAGCCATGGTGCCGTGGTCCCGGGTCCCAGCAGGGTTAAGCACACCAGGCACAGCCTTGGCTCGGTACCACCGCTGGGTCAACAGCAGCGCTGGGATGCGCACGCAGGACATGCTGGCTGCCAGCTCCCCTCCCACGCAGCCAGCACCGGGCCTGCGCCGTGGGCTGAGCGCCGCTGTGGGGCCAGCAGGGCGGCCAGGGGCACCAGGCAGAGGAGCTGCGTGATGGGCTTGGCCACCAGGCCAGGGGCGATGGGCATGGGTGATGGGCACGGGCACCCGGGCGCTGGGCAGAGGGGCTGCGTGATGGGGCATGGGCAGCCGTGCATGGACACTGGGCTGGGTGATGCGGGGAGACGGTGGCACGGCTCTGGGGCTAACCCTGGCACTGCCATGGAGCAAACGAACGCCGGCATTGCCGTGGAGCCCACCTTGGCACTGCCGTGGGGTCAACCCTGGCACTGGTGTGGGGCCTAAGGGAGGACACAGACAGGGCATAGGCAGAGGGCAGGCAGGGAAGACACAGACAGGCAGGTTCACGTAGGGGACAGGCAGGGGACAGACAGACAGGGCACAGGCAGGGCACAAGGAGCGCGAGGCTCTGCTGCCGCCTGCAGGCACCTCCCGGCCAGCGCCGGTGCCCCCAGACGGGCTCGGGGCCGTCCCCCGCCCCCTTCCCCCGGCACAGCAAACCCTCCCGTTAACCTGGGCCCGTACGGAGACGGCGCTCGCTCATGGAGACTCGACTGGGTTTATTTTGAGGGTGGGAGCAGCTGCTGTCCTGCGCTCACCGGCACCCCTCAGCCCTTGCGGCACACGGGACATTGCAGGGTTCCCTGGAGCACTCATGACATGAATGGATCCCCTAGAATACACATGAACAATGCAGGGTCCTCTAGATCATGCATGACATTGCAGGGTCCCCCAGAACAAATGTGACATTGCAGGATCCCCTAGAGCACGCGTGACATTGCAGGGTCCCCTGTCCCAGCAGCATGTTGGGCAGCAGAGGCTCTTGCAGGGAGCATGGGTGCTGTGGGGCTGCTTTGCCCTCTGCCCAGGCAAGTGCAGGCACCATGCGGGTGTCAGGTGCTGCCTCTGCCAGGCTGCTCTGCTCTCCAGGACAGGTCCATTTACCAAAAAGTCTCTCCCAAGGGAGCTGCAAAGGGGCCAAGATGCGGGTGCCGATTGCTGTCCTGGCCGTGGGCACCATGTCTCTACACCACATCCTGGCAGGTGGAGAGCGATGTCCGCTGGCGGGGACTGGGGCAGGGGGGGCAGCGGGGCTCGAGGGGTCCAACGCATCCGGCATCGCTGGCCAACAGCCACAGCTCCTGGCGGAACCGCTGGCCCAGGAAGGCGTAGAGCAGGGGGTTGAGGCAGCAGCGCAGGTAAGCCAGCCCACCGGTCACCAGCAGTGCCAGGTCCTTGCGGCGGCTCTGGGCACAGCTCACCTCCCAGCTGGCCAGCAACTCGGCTGCATCCAGCAGCACCATCAGGCTGTGGGGCAACTGCAGGACCACGAACACCAGCACGAGGACCAGCAGCACCCGCAGTGCCCGGTGGGGCTGAGAACCACGGGCTGCCAGCAGCGTCCTTGCCACGGCTGTGTAGCAGCTCACCATCACCAAGAAGGGCACCACGAAACCCAGCACCACCTGCACCAGGTTGGTGGCCCCTCGAGCCACCCGTGAGATCTCCCGGGGGAAGACAACGCGGCAGAGCCGGAGGTCCTGGTGCTGCTCTGCTTGGCCATAGATGAACTGGGGCAGGGCCAGCAGCATGGCCAGCAGCCAGGCCAGCCCTGCCGTCAGCCAGCCATTGCGGCGAACCCGCGGGCGCAGGCGACACGCAGCTGGCACCCGCACGATGGCCACGTAGCGGTCCATGCTGATGCAGGTGAGGAAGAGGAAGCCGCTGTAGAAGTTGAGGGCGTAGAGGCCCTGCAGTGCCTTGCAGGCGGCCGTGCCCGTTGACCAGCCCTTCAGCGTGTCGGTGATGGCAAAAGGCAGCGTGAGGAGCAGCAGGAGGTCAGACAGGGCAAGATGCAGGAGGCAGACATCGGTGATGCTGTGCGCCCGGCGGTAGCGCGTGTGCGTGAGCAGCACCAGCCCATTCCCTACGGTGCCCAGCAGCAAGAGCAGCAGGTAGAGGGCCGGCTGGTAGGTGCGGGCAAAGCCCTGCACCGCCTGCTTCTCACAGAGCTCGGGCAGAACGTCATCCCATGAGTACTCATCATCCCAGGGGTAGAAGTCGGTGGTGGGCGTCAGCTCCGTCGCAGCGGGGCTGGGAGTCACCTGTGCAGAGGGAGGCTGAGTAAGGGATGCAGCGCACCGCAGCACTCCTCCACCCAACCCCAATGTGGAGAACTCAGGGTGGTTTCCATCTCACACCCACCCTGAGGCAGCAGCAGGTTCACCATGATCAGTCATTGTGAGAGCGACTGCACGCCTCCCCAGCAGCCGCCTGTGGCGCAGAGCTGGTGGGGAGACGTGACCGTGGCCGCGGTGTCCCCAGCACAGCACTACATCCCATGAATTAACAGTGCACCTGCTGCAAGGAAGATGCTCCTGATGTGTCCTCATGCAGCCAGGCCTCAGGACTCCCTGCCAGCATCCCAAGGTTGCATGGGAGACCTACCCAAAGCACCCACTCACCCATGCACGGCCCTGGGGACCCTTGTTTCGGCACAACTCCATGCTGCTGGGTCCTGCTCCCGCATGGGGAGGTCCTGGGACATCCTATTGCTGCACACATGTTGCACACAGCTGTGCGTAGTGCTCCCAGCTCCCGGCCTCTCAGTCCTGCTCCAGGGTGTAGGAACAGCTCTGCAGCCAGGCACAGGATGTTCAGGACTTCCACTGCCACGGAGGTCAGGCTGTGTCACGGCTCTCACTCAGAGCAGCCTCACAACAGCTGTTTCACTCCGCAGCCCATCAGGGATCCCAGGCAGCTGAGCCTGCCCCCCCTGGCTCTGAGATCGGGTCTGAACGCACCACTGGGACAGCTGATTTCCCAGCAGTTCCCTCAACCCCTTCCATGCTCTGAGCCCTGGAGACTTGGAGCACCGGGTGCTGCCCTGTACCCCCAGGAGCTTTGCCTTTCAGCCCAAACCCACCCGTCTCACAAGAAAAAAAAGCAACAAGGAAAGCCAACAATGGGGGGCCCCACCTGACCCCCAGCAAACCTTCACCCCATGGCCCCTCACCTCATCCTGCATTGCGCAGCAGGACCTTTCCCCTGGCCGGAGGGTCTGGAGCTGTCAGTGTCTCAGCGCTCTGCACCTTGTGGTTTGACCACATGTGCAGTACCCGATACCGAGAGTGGTGCAGAGCACAAGCCCAGCCCCGCGGGAGGAAGGTGAGGAGGCAGATGCGACCCTGCTCTGGAGCCCATCCTGCATCTTCTACTTTGTAGCTCGCGTCTGCGCGCTGGGGACAGAAATAGCAGCTCCGCTCAACCCCTGTCACACAGGGATGGGGTACAAAGCTGGGATCACCCAGCTGAGGGGAGAGGGGGTCTAGCTGAGGGCACCCAGTGCATGCGGGAGATCCCAGCCCACGCTGGGGATGTTGGCAGCTCCTGCCCCACGGCGGGGGCTTCCTCTTTGGGGCCAGAGGGGAGGCTGGAGGGAGTGGAGCCAAGGAGAAGAGCGTGGGCTGCTGTGGGTTGGCGCTGTGCCGGGCGCAGGCAGGACGCTGGTCCTACGGGAGCAGCGGAGCTGCATCCGTTCCAGGAATGGCTCATCCTGACGGGAAACGTGGTGTTTCCAGGGGCTGGGGTGGCTTCTGGTGCAGGGTGTCTGCCTCACCCACAGGTCCTTGCCCTGTCCTGCACCACTCAACCCCAAATCCTCACACCCCCATGACCCTGCACCTCTCAACCCCACATCTTTTAACCTCCATGCCCCCATGCCCGTGTCCCTGTAGCGCTGGGCAGCTGTGTTGCTCGTTGTTGACAACAAAATTCTGAACCCCTCATTAAGGGCCAGATTAATTCCTGTGGGGCAGACGCCCCACTTTCTTCTCCCCAGGGGGCAGCAAATTGATCCTTGGCTTTAAGGGGCTTTTATCTGTAATCCCTCAATTCCCCTTTCTCCTCTCTCCAGCCGTCTTTGCTGGGGTTTATCCCAGATCTGCCCTCCTGCTGCCTTCAGCTGGGCATGGGGAGCAGACAGGGTCCCTGTGTGGGCAGTGGAGCTGCTATGCACAGGCTGGAGAGGGGCTTGGGCAGAGGCAGCCTGGTCCCTTGGTCCCAGGGTGTCCGCAGGGCTCCTTGTTGGAGGGTCTCTCCCCCTCCCCTGCTCTTTCTGCAGTGCAAGGGCTGCAGACCTCTGCTCTGGGGGTGCCATCCTGCACCCTTCATCCTGGAGGAAAGGAGAAGGGTCCTGGGGCAAATGCTGGCCCTGTGGTCAGCTGTGTGTGCAGAACTGCATGTGTGCCGTGTCCACCACCCTGTGTGGCCCCATCGGGACCACCACAGACCTGACCAAGCACAGGAGTGGAACACGGGGCTGTGGCCAAAGCATTCAACACTCCCAGGATCTCCTGGGGATGGACCACACATGTTGTGAGGGTCTAGGGGACAGGAAGGCAGGTGCCACGTGGCTCCAGCTCCTGGTAGAAGAGCTCCTGGTGTGCACCAGCTGCACCTGGGTCTTTCAGTTCCCTCTTTCACCTTGCCAGCCCCAACCTCATCTCTGCCTGTGCAGGAAGTGGCCCTGGCACCTGCTGCCAGCAGGTGACAGCCAGGCTGCCCTGCCTGGTGGCACTCAGGTACCCGGTGTTGTGGGCATCACCTTGCTGCCAGTGCTTGGAGCTGCCCACGCTGGGCACAACCAGGCTGGGCTCCCACCCAGCACTCAGAGCCTGCTTGGATCCAGTGGTCCCCAGCAGTCCCCAGCACATCCCAATCCCTCAGGGCTGCACAGGGGCTCCTGGGAGGGGGAGACACAGCACTGAACAGGCAGTGTATGTAGGCCACGCTGCTGCCAGCCCCCCCGCCCCATCCCCTCCGCGGGTGTCTGGGGATGTTTGGGAACAGACACAGGCTAAATCCCATCTTCTGCACTGCTGGAGATGCAGGCGACCCCGAAACCCGCAGGCCTTAATCTGAGGCTTGATTACAAACTGTTGCCACATCTGGTGGCGGGCGCTGCCCCAACCCCCCTCCTGCTGCAGGCACTGGGTGTCTGGGACACATCTGCGGGGGGGGTCACACCGGGAGAGGGGTTACACCGGTGGGGCTTCACGTCTTGGGGGTGGTGTCATATCGGGGGTGGGTCACATCTGTGAGGGAGTCACATCTGGGAGTCACATCTGAGGGAGTCACATAGGGTGGGGGCAGGGGAAGCTGGGGCGGGGCGAGCTGGGGCGGGGCGAGCTGGGGGGAAGGCTGGGGCGGGGGTCCCGGTGGGAGCATCCCTCGGGGGGAGCTGGGGTGAGGGGTTCCAGGGGAAGCTGTGGCGGGGGTGCCGAGTCTCTGCGCTGCCCCCAGCCCCGTGCCCGTTCTCCCCACGCCGCCCTCCCCCGCACCCCCCCATCCCCCCCGTGGGCGGAGCCGCGCGGCTGCGGCACAGGGAGCGGCGGCGCTCGGGGCGCTCGGGGCGCTTCAACATGGGCGCTCGCCGCCTTCTCGGGCTCCTGCTCGCCGCCTGCGCCGGCCTCCTCAGCCCTGCTCCGGGCTGTCAAGCACGTAAGTGGGGGCTGCGACCCCGGGACAGCCCGCTCCGCACTGCGACACCGCGCCCGCCGCACCGGCCCCGCACCCCCGAGCCGTCCCCAGAACGCCGAGCAGCCCCTACCACCCCCGGTCTCCCGGGCATCCCCCGTTATCCGTCCCCCTTTCCATCCGCCGACATCCCGGTCCGCACCGTCCCCAAGGTCACCGGGACACCGGGACGCCCCCCACACTCTGACTGGGGACGCCTCACCTCAGCCCCCCGCCCCACAACCCGCCGGTGACACCGCACCCGCCTGGAGCATCCCGGAACTTCGGGATGGCCGGGGAAACCCAGGGATGTTCAGGGGTGCCCGGGGATGCTCACTGGTGCTCAGGGGTGCCCGGGACGCTCAGGGGTACACAAGGGTATCCACGGATGTTCAGTGGTACCCGGAGATGCCCAGGGGTGTCCAGGGATACTCTTGAGTGCCCGGGGATTCTCAGGGATGCCCAGGAATGCTCAGGGATGCTCCAAGCATCCGCCCCGCAGCGCCGCATCCCTGCGCCCGTACCTGGGAGGGGTCTTGAGCCCCAGCACTACCGGCCCAGTCCCATGTCCGGACCCTCCGGCGGGCGGGGACAGCCCCGCAGGACACACACCGGGCCCCCTCTCTGGCCCCGGGCGGGAGGGGCTGGGAGGGTGCTGCCCGGGCACGGGGACCGGGACCAGCAGGGCCCTGGGCTCCCTGGCCCCTCTGAGCGGGGGCCCTTGGCCCCTTTCTCCGGGACCGGGGTTGCCCGGGGACCGCTGGCTGCGGGGGATGGAGATGTGATGTGATGGAGACGGGGGAGATGCAAGCGCGGGATGAGGGAGGAGAGGGATGAGGGAGGCAAGAGGGGATGCAGGCGGGGGAGGATGCTGCCAGGGGTTGCTGTCAGGGGATGTAGGCAGGGGAGGATGCTGCCAGGGGTTGCTGTCAGGGGATGCAGGCACGGGATGAAGGCAGAAAGTGCAGGAGGGGGATGCAGGAGGGGGATGCAGGCAGAGGATTCAGGCAAGGGGTGAAGGCAGGGGATGCAGGCAAGGGATGAAGGCAGGGGATTAGGGTAGTGGATGCAGGCAGGGGGTGATGCAGCAGGCGATGCTGGCAAGGGGTGATGCTACCAGGGGATGCTGGCAGGGGGTGATGCAGCAGGGGCGCAGCGCGGCTGCCCTTGGCCCTGCAGGGAGGGCCGGGGATGCAGCAAACGCTCCTGGGCTCCCGGGGCTCCGTCCGACCCGATAGGGGGGACCCTACGAGGGGCTCGGGCCCCGCAGAAGCCTCCCCTGCAAATGCCGCGAGGGTCTGGACGGGCCCCCCCCGAGCCTCCCATGGGGGTCCGTGCCCCGGGGGCTGCCCCACGCGGGTCGAGGCGGGGCGGGGGGGTTCCCGCCGCCTACGTCAGTGCGGAGGCGGCTGGTGCGGCCGCCGGGGCCCGCAGAGGTGTGTCCGCTCCGCTGCAGTGTGGGGGGGGGCAGGGGGGACCGCGCCCGCGGGGGCCACGGGGGCTGCGGGGTCCCCAGAGGCCACAGGTTCCATAGGGTCTGCAGGATCCACAGAGCCCCCAGGGTAGGCAGAGCCCCCAGGTTCCACAGGGTCCCCAGAAACCCCTGAGCCCACAGGGTCCACAGAACCCCCAGGGTCCTCCGGGGCCCCAGGGCCCACCAGGTCCATAGGGTGTGCAGGATCCCCAGAGCCCACAGGGTACCCAGAGTCTCCAGAGCCTACAGGGTCCGCAGGGGTCTCAGAGCCTCCAGAGTTCACAGAGTCCATAGGGTTCACAGGGTCCCCAGAGTCTGCAGGGTCCCTAGATGCCCCAGAATACCCAGAGCCCCCACGGGCCACAGAGTCCTCAGGGTCCCCAGAGCTCTCAGAGACCCCCAGAGTCTGTAGGATCCACAGAGTCGCCAGATCCCCCGGAGTCCCCAAAGCCCGCAGGGTTCCCACGCTCTTCACATCCTGCAGAGCCCACAGGGTCCGGCTAGGGGTGGTGCTGTGAGGACACCGTCCAGTTCAGAGCCCCAAGCCCTGCCCTCAGCCTCACTCTCCTTGCAGGACCCTGCTATGATGAGCTCGTCTCTTCCCTCTACTCCTCGTCCATCGGTGCCTCCTCCAGATACAACATCTTATACTCATCCAGCTTTGCCCGGCTCCACAGTGAGTCCTTTCCCTGGACTGGGGTGCAGATGGAGCAGGGGGTGCCCCCGAGAAGGTCTTGCCTCGTGTGGGGCTAAGGAGTCCTCAGGTGCCCACTGTGGCACCCTCAGCATCCCCTGGGCATCGGGGAGAGCCCTGCAGCCCTCCAGTTCCCACACACAGCGAGGTGCTGTGGTGGGGCTGAGCAAGCAGCTCCCCCCCCCTGCCCCAGGAGATGCTGGGTTCCAGGTTGTGGGGCTGGCTGAGCCACTCCCCCCACAGGTACCAGTGGCTGGTCCCCAGACCCCCGGGACAAGCAGCCCTGGCTCCAGATCGACCTGATGCAAAAGCACCGGATCAACGCGGTGGCCACGCAGGGGACCTTCAACACCTACGATTGGCTGACGCGCTACATCGTGCTCTACGGAGACCACCCCACCAGCTGGAAACCCTTCTTCCAGCAGGGCAGCAATTGGGTAGGTACTGTCAGGGGGTTCCTTGTGTGTGTGGGTCCTTGAGTGGGAATAGAGACCTCCAGCCCAGAGTGAGGTGTTGATGGCAGCCCTTCATCCTTAGACATTCTTCGGGAATGTGAATGAGAGCGGGGTGGTGCGGCACGACCTGCACTATCCCATCCTTGCACGCTACATCCGGATCATCCCGGTGGCCTGGAACCCACGTGGGAAGATTGGGTTGCGCCTGGGGCTCTACGGCTGCCCCTACCGTGAGTACCCTGCATGGTACCTGATAGAAGCCTTCCAGTACTGAAAGGAGACCTAAAAGAAAGCTGGGGAGGGACTTTTTACAAGAGCAAGTAGTGATAGGATGAGGGGAAATGGCTTTTAAATGAAAGGGGGAAGATTTAGATTAGACATTAGGAAGAAATTCTTCATGATGAGGGTGGGGAGGCCCTGGCCCAGGTTGCCCAGGGAAGTGGTGGCTGCCCCATTCCTGAAGGTGTCCAAGGCCAGGCTGGATGGGGCTTTGAGCCCCCTGATCCAGTGGGAGGTGTCCCTGCCCATGACAGGGGTGTTGGAACAGGATGGACTTTGAGGTCCTTTTCCAACCCAAACCATTCCATGAATCTATGATTCTATGGAGGGGACCCTGGCTTGGAAAACCCTTTTCCAGAGGTGATTATACCCAAGTGTTCTGCAGTCACTAGCTCTGACACAAACCATAGCAGAAAGGAGCATTGCCCATGCCAGGGTGCCTGGTGATGTGGGTGGTAACGTGGCTGAGGCTGCTCTGCTCTCCCCAGGGTCCCACGTGCTCTACTTTGATGGGGATGATGCCATCTCATACCGCTTCCGGGCCAAGAGGATCAGCACCTTCGAGGATGACATCTCCTTCAACTTCAAGACACTGGAGCAGGACGGGGTGCTGATGCACGGGGAGGGCTCGCAGGGTGACTACATTACGGTGGAGCTCAAGCAAGCCCAGCTCTTCCTGCACATCAGCTTAGGTGAGCTGGGACCAGGAGGCTGGGGGGACACGGGGCCAGGGGGCACCAGCTGAGGCTGCCCCTCCCCAGGCAGCAGCCCGCTGCATGCCAGCGAGGGCCACACCACGGTGGCGGTGGGCAGCCTCCTGGATGACCAGCACTGGCACTCGCTGCACATCGAGCGCCTTGGCCAACACGTCAACCTGACGCTGGATGGAGAGGTCAAGCGATTCCGCTGCCGCGGCACCTTCAGCCAGCTCGACCTGGAGACTGAGGTGGGTGCAGGTACCAAGGAACCGCTGGGACCTTGATCCTCAGTGTCCCCCAACGAGGGGCTGATCCCCTCCCTTTGCCTCCCAGCTCTTCTTCGGTGGGGTGATCGACCAGGACAAACAGCACCTCACCTACCGGCAAAACTTCAGGGGCTGCGTGGAGAACATCATCTTCAATGGGGTCAACATCGCAGACCTGGCCCGCCACCGGAGACCCAACATCCGCTTCGAGGTCCAGCCCTGTGTGTTGACTCCTTCCTCAGGGGTCCCATCCCTGCTGTGGGGAGACCCCCTTTCCTGTTAGTAGGGCAGGTCCTCAGCCCCACTGTGGGGTGACCCCTGCCCCAGGGCCAGGTTATTCCCTCCCCCCCCGTTGTGGGGTGACACGAGGCTGGGCAGTGGTTCCGCTCATCCAAGCGGCACCACATCGACCACTCGAGGTCGTCTCTGGCCTGGGGCACCCACCCAGCACTGCCAGGCGATGGAATCGAGCGGGGACAATCAGGGACGGTGCTGTGGGGATGGGGCGGGGGAGCCTTCCCACCACCAGAGCATCCTCTTCCTCACCACCTCCCATGGTCACCCCAGGGCAAAGTGGGCCACTACTGCCAGGACCAGCTGATGACCCCCATCACCTTTGCTGGCATCAACAACTATGTGAGGGTGCCGGGCATCCCGCGGAGGAACCGCTTGTCCGTCAGCTTCCGATTCCGTTCCTGGGACACCGCTGGGCTCCTGCTCTACACCAGCTTCGCCAACAACCTGGGCTCTCTTGAGGTGGTGCTGAGCGAGGGCCAGATCAACGTCTCCATCGCCCAGCCTGGCAAGAAGAAGCTAGAGTTTGCCGCAGGTGGGCTGGGGAGCAAGTGTTGGGCCGGGGGTTGGTTGAGGAGCAATGCCTCCCCAAGCACCTTCCTCTCCTCGCTCAGGGCATCGCTTGAACGATGGCTTCTGGCACTCGGTGCAGCTGGTGGCACGGGATGGCTCAGCCGTGGTGACCATCGATGATGACGATGGCGCCGAGTTCCGGGTGGCGCACCCCTTCCAGCTCCGCACTGGCAGCCAGTATTTCTTTGGAGGTGGGTGGTGGGATGGGGGCTGGGGGCAATGGGTGCCGGGGGCTGCTCACACCACTGTGCCTTGCAGGTTGCCCCAAGCCGGCCTCGGTCACCGGCTGCCGGTCAAACCAGACGGCCTTCCATGGCTGCCTGCAGATGCTGAACGTGGACATGCAGCCCGTGGACGTGGAGCTGCTGGTGCACCACCGGCTGGCACAGTACTTCAATGTCTTCTTCAACGTCTGTGGCATCACGGACAGGTATCAGTCAGGACATGGGTGCTGGCTGGGAGCAGGTTGGGGGGCTGCGGCGGTGGCAGGACAGGAGCTTTCTGCCCCCCCCCCCCCAGGTGCACCCCCAACCTGTGCGAGCACGACAGCCGCTGCATCCAGTCCTGGGATGACTTCATGTGCATCTGTGACCTGACGGGCTACAAGGGGGAGACCTGCCATAAATGTGAGCCTGGGGGCCTCTCAGCTCGGGGAGGGGGGGGGACAGGATGGGGACCTGTGGTTCCTGACCTCCCCCAGCCCTGTTTCCCTTTTCCAGCCCTTTACAAGGAGTCGTGCGATGCTTACCGGGTCAGCGGGAAAACCTCAGGGAACTACACCATTGACCCAGATGGCAGTGGACCACTCAAGCCCTTCACAGTGTACTGCGACATCCGAGGTGGGAGGGTGTGGGGATCCTTCTGCCTGGTGCCCCCAGGACCAGCACTGAGGCCAGAGCAGGATGGAGGGAGCAGGAATGTCCCTGGAGTTCAGACCTAAGAGCCCCTCTGCCCCTGCAGAGGATCGGGCGTGGACCATCATCCGGCACAACCGGCACTACGCCACGCGGGTGACGGGCTCCAGCGTGGATCAGCCCTACCTGGGGGCTGTGGAGTATTGGAACGCCTCGTGGGCCGAGGTCTCGGCGCTGGCAAACGCCTCCGAGTACTGCGAGCAGCGCATCGAGTTCCACTGCTACAACTCCCGCCTGCTCAACACCCCCTGTGAGCGCCGGGGGGGGGGGAGCGGGGCCGTGCTGCGGGCCGTGGGACCGTATGGTGGGACTGTGTCCTCACCATCCCCTGTGCCTGCAGCTGGGCTGCCCTTCAGCTTCTGGATGGGTCGCCACGACGAGCGGCACTACTACTGGGGGGGCTCACGGCCGGGTATCCAGCGCTGCGCCTGCGGGCTGGACAAGAACTGCGCAGACCCCAACTACTTCTGCAACTGCGACGCTGACCACGCGCTGTGGTGAGCTGGTGGGATGGGGCTGTTGCACAAGGGGACACAGACTCAAGGGGGTTCAGAGCCCCTCACGGCCCTTCTGGTGCTTGCATCATTTGCAGGAGGACAGACAAGGGTCTGCTGACCTTTGTGGACCACCTGCCCGTCACCCAGGTTGTGGTTGGAGACACCAACCGCACTGGCTCCGAAGCCCAGTTCCTGCTGGGGCCCCTGCGGTGCTATGGAGACCGTGAGTGACTGGGCCCACAGAGGGTCTCGTGCCCACAGGGGTCTCATGTCCACAGGGGTCTCATGCCTGCAGGGTCCCCTGCCCATGGGGATACCATGACTGCAGAATTCCATGTCCCAGGGTCCCATACCTGCAGGGTCCTGTGTCCACAGGGGTCCCATGACCACAGGGTACTGTGCTCACAGGGGTCCTATGCCCGTGGGAGTTCCATGCCCGTGGGTATCCCATGCCCATGGAGGGTCCATGCCCATCCCTCACCACCCCTCCTGCTCCCTGCAGGCAACACCTGGAATACAGTCTCCTTCAACAGGGGCGCAGCCCTGCTCTTCCCCACCTTCCAGGCCAACCACAGCCTCGACATTTCCTTCTACTTCAAGACCACCGCCCTGTCTGGTGTCTTCCTGGAAAACCCCGGCACCCGAAACTACATCCGTGTGGAACTCAACAGTACGGGCGGGTGGGGAATGTGGGAGCTTGGGAAATGGTGGGATCGGGGTCTCCTCCCGACACCATGTCCCTGCAGCCACCAGGGATGTGGTGTTTGCCTATGACATCGGGAACGGGGACGAGAACCTGACGGTGCGGTCAATGGTGCCCTGGAACGATGACGAGTGGCACCAGGTGAAGGCTGAGCTCAACGTCAAGCTGGCGAGGCTGCGGGTGGACAAGCTGCCCTGGGTGGTGCGGCAGGCTCCTCCGCAGAGCTTCGTCCGCCTGGAGTTCGACAGGCCCCTCTATGTTGGTGAGAGCCCCTGGCCATGTCCCCACGTCCCCAGGTCTGCACAACCCCAGGTCCTCATGTCCCCATGTCCCCACATGCCCAGGTCCCCACATCCCCAAGTCCCCATGTCCCCACATGCCCATGTCTCCACACCCCCACATCCCCAGGTCCTCACTTCCCCACGTCCCCATGTCCCCACATCCTCACATCCCCATGTCCCCTTGTCCCCACATCCCCATGTTCCCACATGCCCAGGTCCCCATGTCCCCACATCCCCACATCCACAGGTCCCCATGTCCCCACATCCCCACGTCCCCACATCCCCACATCCCCATGTCCCCAGGTGCCCACGTCCCCATGTCCCCACATTCCCATGTCCCCACATCTCCACATCCCCAGGTCCCCACTTCCCCACGTCCCCACATCCCCACTTCCCCACGTCCCCACATCCCCACGTCCCCAAGTCCCCACATCCCCACGTCCCCACATCCCCAGGTCCCCAGGTCCCTCAGGGCACTGAACCTCGGCCCCGCTGCAGGCGCGGCGGAGCACAAGATGCGCCCGTTCCTGGGGTGCCTGCGGGGACTGCGGATGAACGGGGTGACGCTCAACCTGGAGGGCAAGGCCAACGAGACGGAGGGCGTGCGGGTCAACTGCACCGGGCACTGCCAGGACCCGCCGGTGCCCTGCCAGAACAGCGGGCTCTGCGTCGAGCGCTACAGCCACTACAGCTGCAACTGCAGCATCTCAGCCTTCGAGGGGCCCTTCTGCAACCACGGTGAGCGGCTGCGCCCGCCCGTGCCACGGGTGAAACGCTTCCCAAGAAGGGAAAGAGGAGCCAACACTCCTGTCCCCCTGCAGACATCGGTGGGTATTTCGAGGAGGGCACCTGGGTGAGGTACAACATCCTGCCGATGTCGCTGTACGCTGTCCGCGAGTTCGCCAGCATCATCAGCAGCTCCTGGCAGCCCCTGCCCGGGTACAACCTCACCAGCGAGGAGGTCAGCTTCAGCTTCAGCACCACCTCGGCGCCCGCCGTGCTGCTCTACGTCAGCACCTTTGTCAAGGACTACATGGCTGTGCTCATCAAGGATGATGGTGAGAGCAGGGCTCCCCACCCCACAGCTCACCCAGAGCCTGCGGGGTTGTGCCTGGGGCTCCCTTTCGTCATAGAATCATGGAATGGTTTGGATTAGAAGTGACATCAAAGCCCATCCACTTCCAAGCCCCATGGGCAGGGACACCTCCCACTGGATCAGGGGGCTCCAAGCCCCATACAACTTGACCTTGAACACCTCCAGGGATGAAACAGCCATGACTTCTCTGGGCAACCTGTGCCTCCCCACCGTCACAGGAAAACATTTCTTCCTAAAATCTCACCTCAATCTCCCCTCTTTCAGCTTAAAACTTTTCCCTCTCATCCTATCCCTGCATTCCCTGGTCAAGAGTTCCTCTCCAGCTTTCCTGGAGCCCTTTTAAGTACTGGGAGACTGCTCTGAGGTCTCCGCAGACCCTTCTCTTCTCCAGGCTGAACCACCCCAACTCTCTCAGCCTGTCCTCATACAGGAGGTGCTCCAGCCCTCGGATCATCTCTGTGGCCTCCTATGGACTCGCTCCAATAGTCCATGTCCTTCCTGTGCTTTTCCACCTGATTCCAGTCACCAGCCCTAGGGAGGGTGTGGGTTCACCCCCTCCAGAGCCCTGGCACCACTGACAAGCCCTGCTGTGCCCGCAGGGAGCCTGCAGCTGCGCTACCAGCTGGGCACCAGCCCCTACGTCTTTGCCCTCACCACCAAGCCAGTGACAGACGGGAGGCCCCACCGTGTCAACATCACCCGCCTGCACCGCACGCTCTACACCCAGGTATGGGGCTGGGGTACTCTCCCCAGGGGGGCTTGGGGGGTCTGTGAGGCTGGGGATCAGGCTTGGAGGGGGTATGGGCAGGGTGGCAGGAGATGGAGGAGCCTCCTGATGCTGTGCATCTGCCTCCCAGGTGGACTATCTCCCCGTCATGGAGCAGCAGTTCTCCCTCTTCGTGGACAGCAAGCTGGACTCACCCAAAAACCTGTACCTGGGTCGTGTGATGGGTGAGCTGGGTCCTGCCCTTGGCTGCTCCCTCCCCAGGGATTCCTGTGGGTGCTGGGGTCTCCTCTGCCCAGCAAGATCCTTGGAAGATGAGCCTTCCTCTGTGCTCCTACAGAAACGGGTGTGATCGACCCCGAGATCCAGCGTTACAACACGCCCGGTTTCTCAGGCTGCCTCTCCGGGGTGAAGTTCAACACCCTCGTCCCCCTCAAAGCCATCTTCCGCCCCACCAGCGTCGTGCGGCCCTACAGCATCCGGGGCGAGCTGGTGGAGTCGAGCTGTGCCTCCATGCTCCCTCTCACCACCATCCTCATCCCCCCCGAGATGGACCCTTGGTACATGGGCACAGGTGGGTGCCATAGTGAGATCCCAGTGGGATCCCAGTGGAATCCAGGTAGGGAGGGACCCACCCCAGCAAGCGTGAGCTGCGGAGGGGATGCTCCAGCACCTCTCCAGCCTGGTCTCAGCCATCTGTTTTCTCCACAGAGTTCCCCCACGTGCACGACGACGGCTGGATCGCGATCATCATCGGATGTAAGTGAAGCGCCTGAACGCTGTCACCCCTGGCCCCGTGCCCCCTCCCCAGCCCCTCACCACCACCTTTCCCCTGCAGTCATCATCTTCCTGCTCCTGCTGCTCAGCGCGCTGCTGGTGCTCCTCTACTTCTACCACCACCGCTACAAGGGCTCCTACCACACCAACGAGCCCAAGGCCATCCAGGACTACGGCAGCGCCGCCAAACCCCTGTCGGCACGCAAGGACCAGAACCTGCCCCAGATCCTGGAGGAGGACAAAGGGGACTAGCAGGGCTGGGGGGGGGGGGGGGGGTGGTGGGATGAGCTCGCAGCCCCCGCAGCCCTGGGAGGAGACGAGCGAGCGTCGCGGGACCAAAGGGCCAAGCACACCTCAACTGCCAACGCCGCCTCCGAACCGGACCGGGCTGCACCGCCAGCTCCTCCCCACAGACGCCACCCTGGGGCGTGACCGTGACCCACCGAGCCCCAGTTAGCCCCACCAGTAGCCACCGTGCCAAGGGGCCAGGCCGCTGCCTCCCACCAGCTGCCAAATCCTGCCCTGCCTCGAGCAGCCTGGTCTAGTGGGAGGTGTCCCTGCCCTTGGCAGGGGGGGTTGGAACCGGATGATCTTTAAAGTCCCTTCCAACCCAACCCAATCTACGTCGCCGACGGGGAGCTCCGGGCAGCCCACCCTCCCTTCCGCGGGGGAGCGCGCCCGGCTGCTGCCGCTGCCCCGTTAGCGATGCCCACGCGTAGCTTGCCCGCTGCTTTGCTCGCTTAGCCAAAGCCCCAACAGAAGCCACGCAATACCCAGCCCTGGGACGCAGCCCCGGGGCGCGCCGAGCAATACCCTGCCCGTGGCGGCGACGGCCGCCGCTGCCGCGCATGACGCCACTGCACTTTTGCCAAGATGCTGCTTTCACACAATCAGGTACGACATCCTTTCTTATCATTATTATTATTATTATTGGTTGCTGAATATTCTATTATCACTCTGATTTTTTTATTCTATGGTTTGTATAAAAAACCAAACGGAAGCTCCTGCCGGGTGGTTACGTTCCGCGGGGTCGTGGTTTGTAGTTGGCTACTTCTCCGTACAAAGTGCTGGTCCTGCCGATGACCTCCAGCCCAGGGAAAGCTCCTGTTCACTCGCTGTATTGTGGTTACGACGACGTTCCAGAAATGCATTTATCTACCCAAAGGCCTAGCTCTACTGGGCACTTTATTTTTAAAAAGCCTGTTTTGTTGAATGAGATGTGGATATTTGAATAAAGGCAGAATGACGGCGTTTGATGCTGCCCAGCTCTCACCTCGACAGCCTGGGGGGGCACAGGGGCATCAGATCCTTTGCCCCCTCCACAGCTTGGCCTGTGCCCAGGGGTGGTGCCAATGTGGACAATGGGAATTCCCACTCCTGGGATGCAGAATCATGGAATGGCTTGAGTTGGAAGGGACCTTAAAGCCCATCCAGTTCCAACCCCCCTGCCATGGGCAGGGACACCTCCCACTGGATCAGGGGGCTCCAAGCCCCATCCAACCTGGCCTTGAACACCTCCAGGGATGGGGCAGCCACCACTGCTCTGGGCAACCTGGGCCAGGGCCTCCCCACCCTCACAGCAAAACATTTCTTCCTAAGATCTCATCTCAATCTCCCCTCTTTCAGCTTAAATGTAGGATGCAGAGAACTGGCTCTGGGATGCCAACTGCCATGGTGGGAGCAGCCAGGCTGAGCCCAGGATGGGCAGGGAAGGGGCCTCTGCCAGCTGCTCCCCAGGGTAACAAAGGCCAGCAAACCACAGGAGGATGATTGCTACCACTTTATTATGCCGAAGGCTACAAGCCACATGATTTTTAAAGTGCATTATTATTATTATTCACTGTCAACAAACCACAGAGACAAGCCTGGCGTAGTGCAGATATGGCTAAAGTGGCAGAGGACGCTGAGCTGAGAGCAGAGCCGGGCGGACAGAGGTGACAGGGAGCGGGGCTCAGGCAGGTGCCAGGGTACAAGCGCTGCTCCAGACAGACCCAAACCCCTCTGACCCCCAAGAGGGCATTCCAGACAGCAGGAAGAATGGATGGATGGACAGCCTCCCCAGGCTTGGTGCAGGGCTGCGCCAGGGAGGGCTCGGCTCCCGGAGCAGACCCAGCACCTCTCTGCACCCTGCTCCCCTAAAGAGGGTGAGGGGCTCCAGTCCCCTCAGGGCCACATCAGGGTTCAGCTAGGCTCCTCCTGCCACCCCAGGAGCCCGGCACAGGACACCCAGCACCATACTGGGCACCTGGTTGGCAGTCTACATGGCTCCTCAGGGGATAGCCCCATCCCTCGGGTCACTCCAGGCTCCACTCAGAGGAGAATCCCCATCCAGACTGCCTCATCCCAGCCCCGGAGCAACATCCCTGCAAAGGTGCTGCTGAAGAATGACAGCCACCTGAGGTGCCTGTGGTCCCTTCATCCTCAGAGTGGCCACAGGGCCTGGCTGCCGGCTGACGAGGATTAGTATAAAGTGCTTTTTTCTCTTTCTTTTTGCATGGGGTGCTAAGGTCAGAGACCATTCCCCCTTTATCCCCAGGGCCAAGACCAGAGGGTCAGAAACCCCCAGGCAGGTTTCCTCCAAACTTCAGCCTAGCAGCATTCAGCAGGTCCTGTGCAAGGGGACCCACTCTGTTGGCTCCTGAAGCCTCCAACACCTCCCACAGAGCCTGTGCTGCTCCAAAAGGGATTGTCCTGACAGAGTAGGATGGAGGAACCAGCTCTGGAATTGCATGGTCAGGGTGGCTGAAGCCCATCCCCTCTGAGTGCAGCCCCAGCTGGTCAGCAGGAGCCTCCCTGCGGCTCCAAAGCTGCCCAGCAGAAGCATCTCCACGTCAGCCTCAGCAGCCAGGGACGACACGAGCCAACCTGCCAGCCCACAGCAGGCTGGAAGGGCTGCCTGCTGCCTCTGGGCTCCTCTTGTGCTGGCAGCAGCACCCCACAGGTTTTCTGTACCCAGCTCAGCGCCGTCCCTCTCCAAAGTGACGTTTTGCATAGTGCTGCTCTCCCCATCCCCAGGCGGTCGCTGTCCCCAAGCTCGCTGGGCAAATGGGACACAGAGCCTCAGCGACAGCAGCTCGGGGCCTGCTGCAGCCACATCTCTACGGCTTCCAACCCTGCTGCTGCCCTTGTCAGCAGGACAAAAAGAGGCAGCAAGAAGCAGCAGCCGAGACCAGAGCTTATCCCAGGGGACAGGGCTGGAGGGGAGCACCACCAGCCCACGTCTCGGTGCAGGTGCGACCTCGCTTTCTCGTGTTCTTCCAGCAGTCAGCAGAAAATGGAAAGAGACTGAGAATTTGCAGCTGTCCCTCCTCCTGCACCACTGCTTTTCTTCAAGCCCCAGGTTCCTTGCTGCAGGGGCTCTGCTCCCTCCAGCCTGGGAGACCACCTGGCAAAACAAGGCTCCAGCGCCTGCCCTTGCTCGGGGCTGGCAAAGCCACCCCAGTGGCAGCAGCCGCTCACATTCCTGCCCCAGATCTCTCTCTGGGGGTCTGGATGGAAAGCAGCACTTGTGACACACACAGCAACAGGAACAGCAGCAGTCATGTCAGCGTGAAGCAAACATGGCATTGCTTACAAGGTGCAGCAGCGAGGTGCGCGGGGGACCGCCCCGCACACAGCCTAGATGATATCCGTCTCCCTCTCTATGCCAACGTACTTCAGGGCATCTGCCTGGCTGTACCTACAAGACATGAAAGTCACGGCTGCTGTAATGACCTCCTGACTCCCCATAAACATGTGCAGGGTCAGTCGCCTGCTGACCACTCCCCAGGGTACCTGTAATCAAAGAAGAGCTCCTCTCCTGCTTGGATGGCCCTCTTGGCGAAGATCCCTATCCGGTGGTCTCCGTTCACCATCACAACTGCAACCAGAGAGACAACATCAGAGATGTGTGGCTCCAGCTCAGGTTAGGAGGTCTCACAGCCTTTTGCCCAGGCTCCCAGAGCCACAATATCCAAGCTCCTGCTTAGGAGGAGCAGGACACTCCCTGGGGAGCTCCCAACCTCTCTCTAGCATTGATCCCCCCTCACAAAGCCAGGGCCACTGCAGAGCGGGGCCATCGCCACCAGGAACGTGATCTCCTGTGCAGAGGAGACAACTTTGTCCAGGTCTTTGAAGTTCTGCTGCTCCCACAGGCTCAGGGGGACTTGGGACCCTGGAGAATCTGCTGCAATCCCAGAGCTGAGCTGGACCCCAGAGAGCATTCCCTCTCCTGAGACCCAACCAGGCAGGGATCTCTCTCACCTTTGGCATAGCAGTTGGGGTTCACCGAGTGGTTGGCAAAGCGGATTTTATTGCCTTTGCGGGTGGCGTCAACAACAAAATCTACCAAGAACATAAAAAGAAGAAAATTGCAGTGTAAAGAGAGGCTGAGGCTGCTCCTCCACCCCTCGCAGCTCCAGCTGTTACCATTGTTGAGGTTGAAGAGGAAGCTGGACATGTATTTGTCGTAGACCTTCCCGCGCCGGTCAGCTTCGTCCTGTGAAATAAGCTGGAGAAAGAAAACGTGTTGGGATCTCACAGGGGACACTTGGGACAATGAGGGGTGCAGAGAGCAGCAGTGCTTCCCCTGCTCCTGGAAAAACCCTCCCATCCTCCCTCCAAAGCGGGCAGTTTGTGCCAGGGCTCCCAGGGAGGGAGGCCCCACCTCGAATATTGTGTTCAGTTTTGGGCACCACAGGATAAAAAGGGCATCAAACTACTGGAGAGTGTCCAGAGGAGGCCACAAAGCTGTTGAAGGGTCTAGAGGAGAAATCAGCTGAGGAGAGGCTGAAGTCACTTGGCCTGCTCAGCCTTGGAGAGGAGACTGAGGGGGGATCTCATAGCTGTTCACTGTTTCCTCACCAGGGGAGGAGGAGGAGGAGCAGGCGCTGAGCTCTTCTCTCTGGTGACCAATGATGGGACTCAAGGGAATGGCAGGAAAATGTGCCAGGGGAGGGTTAGGTTGGACATTGAGAAAAGGTTCTTTCCCCAGTGGGTGGTGGAGCCCTGGAACAGCTTCCCAGGGAAGCAGTCCCAGCCTGACAATATTCCAAAAGCATTTGGCCAACGTCCTCAGCCACACGGGGTGAATGTTGGGGTGCCCTGTGCAGGGACAGGAGTTGGACTGGATGATCCTTGTGGGTTCCTTCCAGCTCAGGACATTCTATGATTCTGTAGTTCTATGGTAAGAGTTGGGCTCCCAGGGAGCAGCACATCCACTGCACACTCCTCCACAGTGAAGGTGCTGAGATGGGTCCCTTAAAAGGTTCAATCTCTAAGCCTGGTCAGAGTGAGCCCGTGGCCACCACCGAGCTGGGGAAGGGATGCTATTCCCACTGGACCCACAGCCAAAGGAAGCATCACCACCAAACACAGCCTCCCCAGCAGCAGCACCGCAGCCCCAGCACTGACCTCGCCACAGTACTCGGAGATGAACTCATTCTTCTGCACAGATTCCTTGATGAAAGTCCCCCAGCCGGCGACATCCGACGGTGCCAGCAACAAATGCTGGAGCCCAGGTGGAAAGAAATAGGTTACAAGTGGCAGATCCACCACCCCCAGCACCCAGATCACACCCTGCACATCTGGCAGGCCAGGCAGTGACAGCAAAGGGCTCTCCACCTCTGGCACAGCCACACTCGCCGGTGCTGGGACAGTGCCTTGGAGCAGCTGTGCTGTGCTGGCTGCAAAGCTCAAACCCCCACATCACAGGGTGATGGAGCAATGGAGAGCCAGTGTCCATCCAGCACCTCCAGGTTCAGGGTGACACACGGCTCCCTGCAGGCTCACGTGTCCTTGCACCAGGAGGCTGGAGCTGCACATCATGGGACACCCACTAATTTGCGTCTTTCTCTGAATTCCAGCAGAATTCAGACTTAACCTTTCTCATATTTTACACTCCCTTGCTCTCACCCTTCCTCATGTAACACCCATCTCCTCATTTTCACACCCAGAATCCATACAGCCCATTAAGTGCTACACAAGCCTGGGGCAGAGCAGCTTCTCTTCCCAATGTCCCCACTTGGGAAGCTGCAGGCGGCTCCCACCCCTTTCCAACGCAGCAGGAGCTCTCTTAATCCACCCTCTGCCAGCAGCCCAGAGCCAGGCTGCTCCCCATACCTTTTTGAGGCCTCGCTGGATGCTGCAGTTCTTGCAGGAGACCACCTTGCAGTCCCAGTGCTCCGAAGCCCCACAGGTCAGGCAGAGGTCGGGGTCGCACTCCCGCACGGCCAGGTAGCACGGGCACTGCTTGGTGTTGCACTGGGTTTTGCAGCGACAGCCTGGGAAGCGGTTCTGACCTGCAAGAACACAGCTCAGGTTTTGCACCAGGAGGTTTTTCAGAGAACAGAGGGGCCACACAGTGTCCCTGCCCCATGGAGGCTCCTCCCCAGCCAGGCCTCACTCTCACTGAGCCTGTCTGCAGCCGTGGGCTGTGCTGCCTGTCCACCACCCTGCTAATGTAAGGTGACTTTGTGCTAATGAAGAGCTTTACAAAGCAGAGATAGGAGCCCCCAGACTGCTCTGTGACCCCCAAAGTCACCAGGGCAGCCCTCACTAAGAGCTCAACAAGACAAGATGAATGTTAGGCAGCCCAAGCAGCCAGGAGCTGGAAGGAAATCATAGAATCATGGCATGGGTTGGGTTGGAAGGGACCTTAAATCCCACCCAGTTCCAACCCCCTGCCATGGGCAGGGACACCCTTCACTGAATCAGGTTGCTCAAAGCCCCACCCAACACAGATTTGAACACCTCCAGGGACGAGGCAGCCACGACTTCTCTGGGGAACCTGTATCCCAGGAATACTCTGCGTGCACGAGGAATAGTGCTCACACTTAGCAGAGCACAGACCATGCACAGAGCCCCTCTGTGTGACTGGAGATGCTGATCTGCCTCTTGGGACTAATCATAGAATCTTCTGGTTGGAAAAGACCTTTGAGATCATCCAGTCCAACCGCACCCATCATCTGCTAAACCCTGTCCCTCAAAAACTCAACTCCCCGTTTTTTAAACACCTCCAGGGATGGTGACTCAACCACCCCCCTGGGCATCCTTTGCCAGTGCCTGAGAACCCTTTCAGCAAATAAATTCTTCCCAATATCCAGTCTGAACATCTCCTGGCACAACTTATGGCTGTTTCTTGTCCCATCCCCTGTCACTTGTGAGATCAACACTCGCTCTCCCACAGCCTCCTTTCAGGCAGTTGTGGACAGCGATGAGGTGCAATTTGTAAATAAAAAGTGATCTTGTGCCACTTTCAGCCCCACACTGTGTTACAACCCCTAACTAATCCACCTTTGGAAGCCCCACTGACGTGGGCACACGCAGTTATCTCCACTGCAGAGCTGGGAATGGAAGTCCATAGAGGAAAAATAACCACGGAAGGGCAGTGACCCCCTCCTATCCAAACTGTTGGCCGTGCATCCTGCTCTTAGGAAATGAGCAGCACCATCCTGGGGCTGGTGATGTTGGATATAACCATGCAGATGAGCATTCTCTAACAAGATCATACATCCCAGCTGCTGAGAGTCACGGGGTAGCACAGAAGTTTCCCCTTGGACGTTAGCAGCTGCAGCTGGACTGAGCAGAGAATGCAGGAACAAGGCAGGCTTCCAGCAAGTCCCAGCTCTGCCCCCTCCCTGGCTGCTTCCCTGCCCCCCAGTCCCAGTTTCTCCTTACAGTCAGGGTTGCACTGGCAGAACTTCTCGCAGAAATTCTGAGTCATGATGCAAGGGCAGGAGCTGTCGCAGGGATGCTCGGGGTGGTCGCAGGGCTGGTAGTTGTACACCTGGGTAGGAGAATTATCTAGGACAAGAGGAAAGATGCCTGAATTAGAAACTGCACATTGCAGAAATGTTTGAAAACAACACACCCAGTTCTCTGGAGCAGAGAAGGTGCCAAGCTCCCCGTTTGCCTGCAGAGGGCAGAGAGCCCAGCAGCACCCAGCATTCAGCACCCACCGACACGTGGCTGTGATTACAAACACAGGGTGTATGTCTGCTCTGTCGGCCAAACCTCTGCCTTCCCTCTGACTGGAGCAGGAATCCCACCTGGAGTCCTGTGTCCAGTCCTGGAATCCCCAACATAAGAAGGATAAAGAACTGTTGGATGGGTCCAGAGGAGGCTACGAAGGGCTGGAGCACCTCTGCTATGAGGACAGGTTGAGAGAGTTGAGGTTGTTCAGCCTGGAGGAAAGAAGGCTCCAGGATGACCTTAGAGCAGCCTCCCAGGACTGAAAGGGGTACAGGAAAGCTGAGGAGGGGTTTTTTACAAGGGCTTGTAGGTATAGGAAGAGGGATAATGGCTTTAAATTGGAAGGGGGAAGATTTGGATGAGACATTAGGAAGAAATTCTTCACGATGAGGGTGGGGAGGCCCTGGCCCAGGTTGCCCAGAGCAGTGGTGGCTGCCCCATCCCCGAGGTGTTCAAGGCCAGGCTGGATGAAGACTTGAGCAGCCTGGTCTGGTGGGAGGTGTCCCTGCCCATGGCAGGGAGGTTGAACTGGATGGGCTTTGATGTCCCTTTCCGACCCAAACCATTCCATGATCCTATGATTCTAAGACCACGCTGTGTGTGCAGCCTCACAGAGAGCCCTGGCACAGCGGCGACAGCCACGGCACAGCCGCAGCACCGCAAGGAGCCCGCTTTTGGGGAGCCTCTCCCCCTCTGCACTGCTGCCAGGGCTGGAAAGCAGGATACGACCATCCTGCTGCACGATTCGGAGCCAGAGAACTCAGTCCTGGGGGTGAGCAGCCTTGCAAACCCCGCGAGGCGCGGCCAGCGAACGCTACCTTTCTTCAGCTGAATCTTCCTGCAGTGCGCAGCCCACAGCCTGGAAGAGAAGCAGAGAGGGTCTGGGGATGCACAAGCCACCGAGGGGATTTGCAAGGCTCCATCTGGAGGAGCTGGCCACGACTGCTCAGCATTGCAGGTCAGCACAGCAGCAGGAGACAAGCAAAGCCAGCGAGGCTGTCTGGCAGCTTCATGCATTAATAACCATCAGCTGGTCATAAAGCCCAGAAAGATGAGAACAGCGCAGCTACAGAAGTTATTTAAGGCAAACGCTAGAGCCAGAACACTCTGGGATCAGCACATAAAAAGCAGGTTATAAGTCAGGGAGCTGAGACTACAGCTCCTGGTAGGACAGTGGCACCAGCAGCACCGAGGAGTACAGCCAGGATTGGTGCTGCCCTTCCCAGCCCGGGGCTGTAGAGCCACAGAGCTTCCCAGGGAGCAGCAGCCCTGCCATTGCAGGATGCGTGTGCAGATGGGAGCCAGATGGGGATTACTGGGAAGGCTTTGGCACAAAAAAAAAAAAGCAGTGGATCTGGTTGCATTTTAAAGAACAAAACAAGCTTGTTCACCACTTGCCTGTGCTTCCTTTTCTTCTTCTGGGATGGATTCATTAATTCATTTGTTGGCAGTTTGGTTATAAGGGATTCTTTCACTGCAAACTGGAAGACCTGGCAAAGAACAGAAGCAGAAAGGATAAAGTTGAGTTTATTAGAGCTGTTTTTAGCTAAAGCATAAATAGAGAGAATATGAGGAAACACACAGTGGGGATCCCAGTTCCATTCCTGCCCCCAGTTTCACTGACCAATGCTGTCATCGCTTCTCTTGCCTGGGAAATGAGTGCCCAGCACTTTGGAGAAAGCTCAAAGCAGCAGGGATGAGCAAAGCTTGCTCTGGAAGAGCAGCAGTACCGGAGGGTGACACCACTGAGCTCCACAAAGTGTTGATGTAACACATTCCTCGAAGTGGTTTGGGGCTGAGGGCTCTCCAGGCACCAACCTGCTTGCAAGTCTTTGTTCCCAGCAGCCTGGCAATCGAGCAGAAGTTGTTGAAGTAGGTCCCGTGGAAGACACGGAAGAGCGATTCCTCGGCTCCCGTCCACTCCACCGGCTCCTGCGGCGTCTCCACCGCAAACAGCTGGGAGGAGGCCGGGCTCAGCTTCTGCTTGGTGGGGGTCTGGCAGCGGGAATTCGCCTCTGGCAGGAAGAGCAAACATTAGGCCAAACACAACATGGGAGAAAACACCCTCCCAGCTTCCAAGGGCTGCGGTTCCCCAGCAGCACCCGACACAGAATGGGCTTGGTTGAAAAAGACCTTGGAGATCATCGAGTCCAGCCGGGCCTGCCCACTACTAAACCAGCCCTGAGCACCTCATCTTCCCAACTGTTAAATCCCTCCAGGGATGGAGACTCTGCCAGTGCCCTGGGCAGCCTCTGCCAGGGCTTCACCACTCTTTTGGTGATAAAACATTTCCTGATGTCTAATCCGAACCTCCCCTGGCGCAACTTGAGGCCATTTCCTCTCATCCTATCTCCTGTCACTTGGAAGAAGAGACCAACACCCACCTCACTACAACCTCCCTTCAGGCAGCTGGAGACAGTGATGAGGTCTCCCCTCAGCCTCCTTTTCTCCAGGCTAAACAAACCCAGCTCCCTCAGAGACACCTTGCTTCACCCTGGCCCCTATATCGTGCTCCCTGCTGCACACTCCTGCCTCCAGGCAGCCCAGTGCCAGCTGGGATGGTGGTGCTGGGCCTCTCACGAGGCAGCACTAGAGCCACTGTGCCACCTTCTCCTTCCAGGGCTGGCCCAGAATGGAGGCCCAACTATGGCAACTGCACCAGAGACACCTGAGGATGAGGAAGCTACTCTCTCCTTTCCCTCCCAAGACAGGACCCAGATGTAAGGAAGCCCTCTGCCCCCAGAGAGCTCATTCTGCCTCAGCTCTTGATCAGGGAGTGCAGGGACAGGACTAAGGGGAACGGGTTCAAGCTGAAAAAGAGGACATTGAGATGAGATCTTAGGAGGAAACATTTCCCTGTGAGGACAGGGAGGCCCTGGCACAGGTTGTCCAGAGCAGTGGTGGCTGCCCCATCCCTGGAGGTGCTCAAGGCCAGGTTGGATGGGGCTTGGAGCCCCCTGATCAAATGGGAGGTGTCCCTGCCCATGGCAGGGGGGTTGGAACTGGATGGGCTTTGAGATCCCTTCCAACCCAACCCATTCCAAGATTCTTTGACAATGAACCCCACAGCAGCCAGGGCAGGGCCTGGTGCCCCTTGTGTCTGTGTAAGCCAAGCTGTAAACACTGCTGTGTTCTGGCTCCCAAATCCACATCCCTGTGCTGGATGCAGAGGAAAGGCAGGGAGAGCCCAGCTGCCAGGTGCCACCTCTGCTCCCCGCTCACAACGCAGGGACAGGGGGTCTCTGGGTGCCATCGTACCCGAGGAGCTGGAGGCCCACTCGTTGCCCGTGTCCCGGTCGCTGTCGCCCTCCCTTGTCTCAGCGATGGTGGAAGCCGGGGTGTTGGAGCAGGAAGCGCCCACCACGTGGTGCCTCCGGCGGCGCCGGCCGGAGCACTTGGACCTGGGGTTGTGCAGCGCAGCAAACTCCTTGGCTCCTTCCTGCAACCAGAGCAAAGACAAGGAGATGCAGACGGTCAAGGGACACAGAAAGGCCTTTTCAGAGACTCTGCGACCAACCCTGCCCTGCAGCCACCAAGAGAAGGTGGAAAACCCACCAGTGTGGTCACTTCAGTGAGCGCCAAGGCCCTGCCAGCTGCACGTTCCCACTTGGCTTCCCACTTGGAAGAGGTGCCCTGGCCCTCCAGCTCATTCTCCTGCCTCTCGCCCTGGCTATGGACCTCTCCTGACCTCTCCCTTTGCTCCAGCCCCACGGCTCCCTGGGATACCCCATCTCTCAGCCTGCTGACCAGCTCTGACACCACCAAGCACACCCAGCTCCTTGGTCCAAGCTCCCACCACCAGGAACACAACCAGGCTGCATCTCCAAAAGATCTTTTTAAATAGTCCAAGCCTTCCCTTACAGAGGCTGAATTCCTGCCCTGGCATTTTTAACTTGGGCTTCATTTTTCAAACGCTGCACTGAGAAATCATTTGTCACCTCCATTTCCCAATCTGCCAGCTATGAAATCAGTCTTTGTTGGAGATCTGCTGAAATATGCATCTGGTCAGGTTTGCATTTGGATCCATTCTCCCCCAAATCCAATAAGGATTAGAACCAATTCTGAAATATCATAGAATCATGGCATGGGTTGGGTTGGAAGGGATCTTAAAGCCCATCCAATTTCACTCCCTGCCATGGGCAGGGGCACCTCCCACTGGATCAGGGGGCTCAAAGCCCCATCCAACCTGGCCTTGAGCACCTCCAGGGATGGGGCAGCCACCACTGCTCTGGGCAACCTGGGCCAGGGCCTCCCCACCCTCACTGTGAAGAATTTCTTCCTAATGTCTAATCTAAATCTCCCCCCTTCCAATTTAAATGCACTCCCCCTCATCCTATCAATCCTTGCCCTTGTAAAAAGCCCCTCTCCAGCTTTCCTGGAGCCCCTTTCAGTCCACTTCCCTTGTGATTTTAAAAGCAGTGACACAAAAACCTACCAGCCAGAGGAAACAGTCTGGTCCACAAGGATCTGGCTCGATCTTGGTCTCTCTGTTCTTTCGTTTGTACACATTAGGAGTAGCATGGAAAGCTGAAAAAAGAACAGTTATCTTTACTATTATCATCCTCCAAGAGTGTCCTCAAAGGCTGCAAGGGACAGGGGCAGTGGGAGCTCAAGGAATGGAAGTCAGAGCCCAGGGCAGGGAGCAGGAGTGCCCAGGGGAAGGAGGTGACAGGACCTTGGAAGCAGGAACACTTGGGAAGGAGAGGCTGTAGGAAAAAGATCTGCTTTCAGACTGAAACAAAAAGACCATGTGATGTTAATATTATATCTTTTAATAAATAATACACTAGGAAGAATCCTGTGACTTTCCAAAGAAGCCCTTAGACCTGGGAAGCAGAAGGTCCAGCAGCCAACCAGTACCCCAAAGGCTTTGGCAGCAAAACATGCAGGAACACGATTAAGATGAAGCTGTAAGTTCCAACGAGGCAACAAAACACGTGGGAACAACCAGACTTTCAAAGTGAAACATTCCTGCCTTTCCCTCATCACAGGATCACAGAATGTCCTGAGTTGGATGGGACCCACAAGGATCATCCAGTCCAACTCCTGTCCCTGCACAGGACAACCCCAACATTCACACCGTGGGGCTGAGGACGTTGGCCAAATGCTTCTGGAATATTGTCAGGCTGGGACTGCTTCCCTGGGGAGCTGTTCCAGGGCTCCACCACCTGCTGGGGGAAGAATGTTTTCCTAATATCCAAACTAACCCTTGTGGTGCATCTTCCTGCCATCCCCTCGAGTCCTGTCACTGGTCACCAGAGAGAAGAGCTCAGCACCTGCTCCTCCTCCTTCCCTTGTGAGGAAACTGCTAAGAGATCCCCCCTCAGTCTCCTCTTCTCCAGCCTGAACAGACCAAGTGACTTCAGCCTCTCCTCAGTTGATTCCTCCTCTAGATCCTTCACCAGCTTTGTGGCCTCCTCTGGACACTCTCCAGTAGTTTGATGCCCTTTTTATCCTGCAGTGCCCAAAACTGAACACAATATTCGAGGTGGGGCCTCACCAGCGCAGTGAAGAGCTTCTGCAAAGCACCAGTGAAGTCTGGTGGTGGCACTGTTCCTGGCACAAACTGCCAGGAAGCTGGAACGCTGCATCCTGAACAACGGTGAGAAAGAGGGACGGCCACGCAGGTTGGTTTAATCCACTTGAGGAAATTAGAGGAGCAGCTTCATCTGGGCACCTGCCAGCCCCGGGGAAGCACCACCCAACCAAAGCCTGCGGGATGGACACTGAGCAGGGTGCACAGAGGGGTGAAGCAGTGAGGGAAAATGGGGAGAAAAGGGGTTGTAGGGAAGCATCCGGCCGAGACTGCACTTACGATGCAGGAAACAGTCGTATTTGAAGCAGCGGCGGCAGAAGAGGGTGTGGAAGGAGTGCAGGGACTGCTCCCGCTGGACAGACTTGGCACAAGGCCCATCTATGTTGGGAGTGCACTGCGGCGGCAGCACGTTGGGATCCGACACCTCCGTCAGCTCCCGGTACCTGTTCCACAAACAGAAACACCAGGGATGGGCACACCTTCGTGATCTGGGACACGTCAGACGGCTACATCCCTCAGCCTAGGGAAGAGAAGGCTCTGGAGAGACCTTAGAGCAGCCTCCCAGTGCTGAAAGGGGCTTCAGGAAAGCTGGGGAGGGGCTCTTGATCAGGGAATGCAGGGATAGGATGAGGGGGAACGTTTTTTAGCTGATTGAGATGAGATCGTAGGTAGAAACGCTCTCCTGTGAGGGTGGGGAGGCCCTGGCCCAGGTTGCCCAGAGCAGTGGTGGCTGCCCCATCCCTGGAGGTGTTCAAGGTCAGGTTGGATGGGGCTTGGAGCCCCCTGATCCACTGGGAGGTGTCCCTGCCCATGGCAGGGGGGTGGAACTGGATGGGCTTTGAGGTCCCTTCCAACCCAAACCATTCCATGATTCCATGCAGGCCACCAGGGCTCTGGCCCAGACACCCCGAAGCTCAAAATCAAAGCTTCTAAAGCTCAAACCCCACTCTGCTCACAGCACCCAGAGCCAGCAGAGCTCTGGTTTTGGGCAGAGCACAGCGCTGCTCTCTGAAATACAGATTTCAACTGTTGCTAATTTGTCAGTAACAGACAACTCAGAGCTTTTCTACCTCTCTTTCATGTCATCTGGGAAGCCATATTCGGGAAACATGGAAGAAATAGCAGTGAAGATCATATCGTTTGGAAACCGCTTCTTTGAACACTTCTTGTTACCTGAGAGAAAGTAGAGAGACAATTCCTCAGCTAAGCCAGATGTGAACTTGCCTTTCCCTCTTCCACAGAGAGGAATTCCAGGAGGTGTTCAGAAATGTATTTTAAGAGACAGAAATGTAATCCCATACACAATGGATAAATCTTTTGTCCTGCAACCAGTCTAAGGCATTTCCAGGTGCACTTTTCCACTTTCACAGTAGTGTAATCGAAGCACAAATGATTTCTTAAGGACCATTACTGTTTATTTTTATCAAGACAGAATTTGCAGACAATGCATTTCTACACCTACGAAAGGTCCTGGTATTTGTGCTGCCCGCATCACTATAAACCAAAGAGAAAACCAAAACTACCAGTCAGCACTCCCAAGGTCATGCAGAACACATCAAAATCCCACAGACCAGAGCTCTGAGAACTCCAGGTGGCAGAGGAGAGGGGGAAGAGGAACACTAATGCAAGGAAAATGGGTCTGGAAGGGATTTGAGAAAGTCCTTTCTCCCCTCCAGCAGAATCAGATCTACCTAAAAACTCGCCAAGAGATGCTTGCCAGAACAGCACTTTAGAACCTTCAAGAGCAGAGACCCCACAGCCTCCTCCAACAATACGCCACTGCTTTGCTACCTTACCATGAAATGGTTTTCCTCACCTTATCTTAATTCTTCTTCACTACTTGAAGCTGGTGACTCCTTACCCTGTCTAAGGGGACAGTGAGAACAACTGATTCCCCTTCTGCTTTCACCTACCGTGCCAGAACTTGCCAAGCTGGTTACCACGCTCAAGTGACACATCAATAACCAAACCAGAGACACCAGGACAGCAGCATCCAGCTGCTCCAGCAGGGCAGGATGGAAACGTGACCACCACAGCCTCAGCTCCCACAGCCAAACCCACCTTCCGCTGCAATTCGCTTTCTCTTCCTCGTGACTGGCAGCTCCTCTTTCCCATCCTCCTGTTTCCCCTCCGAATCGTTGTGCCCTTCCTCTTCCTCATCCGAGTACTGATTCAGGGCGTTCACCAGCTCCAGGAACACAGCATCACTGATGAGGACTGACCCTGAAATCATCTCTGAAAACACAGAGATGTCAGGCGTTGTCTTTCACGCTCCTCATGGTGTAAATCACATGCCAGCCATGAGACATTACAGCAACCAGGACTTCCCCCCCCTAGTTTTGTAGGGATAGGTGGGATTTTAGTATCAGAGTCATAAAAATGCTGCATCATTTTCAGCAACCTGAGCACAGGCCATACCAGTTTCCCACTGCCTTCCTCCCTCCAAACAGTTTTACAATGTAAAACAGCCCTGTAGGAAAACACTGGCTTTTCATTTCTGAAAAGATTAATTAAAATCTCGATTAAGATCAAAACAAAAGGAGGTTGCTGAGCTCCTTTTAACCTCAAACACATTTTTCAGCATCCCAGAATATGCCTGTGAACCCCATGAACAAAAGCATCAGCTGCAGAGCACCCCAAGCCTAGAACGGAGTGGGATATCAAAAGGCAGGGTTCCTGATCAGGGAGGTTCCCAGTTACCTTCCTCTCCATGAACTTTCCCATCATAGTTATTAATCAGTTCTTCAATGAAAGTTTCATCTTCTTCCTTCACCTCATCTCCCATATAAGGGATATTGCACAGAACAGTCTCATCCTCCACCTGAAAAGAGATAAATCATAGAATGACAGAATCAGTAAGGCTGGAAAAGACCTCTAAGCTCAAGCCCAGCCATCAGCCCAACCCCACGGGGCCTACTAAACCATGTCCCCAAAGTGCTACATCCACATGTTTTTAACCCCTCCGGGGATGGAGACTCCACCACTGCCCTGGGCAGCCTCTGCCAGTGCTTCACTGCTCTTTCAGTAAAGAAATTTTTCCCAATATCCAATCTAAACCTCCCCTGGCACAACTTCAGTCCATTTCCTCTCATCTTATCACTTGTTACTTGGGAGAAGAAACAAGCACCCACCCCACAACCTCCTTTCAGGGAGCTGCAGAGAGCTGCGAGGTCTCCATTTACACAACTCAGAAAACCAGGCCTTGCTGGTCCCCAGCCAGGCTGTGCCCCTCAGGACACTCCTGTCCATTTGCACAGCTTCAGCCTCCTCAGCTGAAGTTTCAGCTGTCTCATCCCTGACATTTCTTTGTTATCCCTTGCCAGCAGCACAACCCTGAAAGCACAATTTGAAGAGCTGTGTCACCAAGACTGTCAGAAGCTCAGAATGAGGGGAGATTTAGATGAGATATCAGGAAGAAATATTTTCCTGTGAGGTTGGGGAGGCCCTGGCCCAGGTTGCCCAGAGCAGTGGTGGCTGCCCCATCCCTGGAGGTGTTCAAGGACAGGTTGGATGGGGCTTTGAGCCCCATGATCCAGTGGGAGGAATTGGATGGGTTTTGAGGTCCTTTCCAACCCAAACCATTCCATGATTCTATGATCCTCAGCTGCATCCTCAGAGAGCAGCAGGGTAACCCAGCCACAAAGCATCCACCTAAGAAATAAACCTCTTCCTTTAAAAAGGAAGAAAAATCTTAAGATAAGCAAAAAAAAACCCACCCCAAACCATCCTTACTCCTTGAATCCTGTGAAATAACGCTGGTCCTGTTGAGGAATGAGGAGTAAAGGAGAGACTGGATGGGTAAGACAGTGTGGATACAAGGCTGCTTTGTTGGGATTCAACAAAACAAGCAGCTAAAACAATGCTTTCTGTCATCTCTCGAGCAGACGTCGCTTGCAATAAGTGGGCTGAAGGCAGCACAATCACTCCCCACAATCACACTCACAGAACAATTACACACCAACTGCATCGAGACCTCGTGGCCAGAGCCTTCCCACATACCATGAAATTCTGCTGGAGAGGGGACCAGGAGTACATGATGGGCACCAGTGCCACTGTGTTCAAGGTCCTCATGTACAGCGTCTGGCTTGGGAATCCCGGGAAGATGCTCTCAACAGTACACTGGAATAGGAGTGAAAAGAGAAGGGCAGTGAGGAAACCGCCATGGGAAGCAGCCACAGCCAAAGGGAATCCCCACAGCTCCCTCCAAAGCCCTGGTTCCACTTTTCCACTCCAAACCTGCTTCAGGAATGGGTGCCCGCTGACCGGCTTCATCAGCTGCACCGGCTGCACACGAAGCTTCTTCCAGTCCTCATTCAGGATTTTAGTCTTTTCATGAACCTTTGCAAAGTTGGCTACAAACAGAGCCTGAAATGAGACAAAGCAGCACTGAAAACTGAAGAAATCATGTTGAGAACACTAAAACCCCTCCTGAGATTTTGCTTCAAGTATCAAAATGTGTGCAAGGTGGAGCATTTCATAGAATCATGGAATGGTTTGGGTTGGAAGGGACCTTAGAGCCCATTCAATTCCAACCCCCCTGCCATGGGCAGGGACACCTCCCACTAGATCAGGGGGCTCAAAGCCCCATCCAACCTGGCCTTGAACACCTCCAGGGATGGGGCAGCCACCACTGCTCTGGGCAACTGTGCCAGGGCCTTCTCCACCCTCACATTTCCTTGCAAGAGCTCATCTCAATCTCCCCACTTTCAGCTTAAAACCATTCCCCCACATCCTATCACTGCCATGAGAAGCGCCCACCAACGGACAGCTCCAGCTGGACAACTCGCTCGAGGCTGATAACGGAGCACGAGGAGCAGATGGATCTCTTCCAAGTCATTCAGCTTGCAACCAAAACACAGCTCAGCAGTTCACAGAATGAACCACCCAGTTTGCAGGATGAAGAGCCCATCGAACAGCTGCTCTGACACTGTAAGCTAATGCAAAGCCTTTTGGAAACAATCCCTCAGCTGGAGCTCCCTACCTTCGCTCCCATGTTTGCCTGGAACCTCTTGAGCTGCCGGAGGCGCATGTATTCAGACTTGACTTTTCTTTTCCAGTATATAATGCACTTGGAGGTTGGAGGAGTGGTCATTTCCAATTTTCTGTAAAAACAGGGAAAGAATAAATATCAAATAACTGACAGCTTAATCCCATAAACAAGTACCAACAGAAAAAAGCCCTGTGAATTTTAACTGCATCACAGAGTTTAAACAGGGAAAAGCGGCTGCACAACCCTGCACTGGTCCTGGATATGGAACAACAGGGAACAGAGCACTCCAGGGAATAAGGGGTGCTGACCGAGCCCTGGCTGCTCCTGCCCTGAGCCCCACATTGCTCAGGGACAAAGAACCCCTCATCCACTCCAGCGCTGGGGATGGGATTCTCGGGGAGAAGCAGGAACGCGACCCCCTTGGGGCAGTGGGACAGGGACACCTTAGGACACAGGGAAGGGGACCCTTCAGGTGCAACGGGAACAGGATGCCCTGGGAGGCAAGGGGACAGGGACACCCATGGGCAACAGCACAGGGACCCCCAGGGCACAGGGACCGTCGGGGGGCAGCAGCAGGATGGAACCTCCCCCCCCGGGAGCGGAGGAATAGAGATCCCCGGGGCAGCGGGGATGGGACCCCCAGGGCACAGGTAATCCCGGGGGAGTGCAACCTCCCGGGACAGTGGAACAGGGACGGGATCCCCCACTGCCCCCACCCTCGGGCCCCAAGGCCCCTCGCGATGCCACACGGACCCACAGCCCGGCCCACACCGGAGCACGGACCAAGGCACCGGGCGGCCGCAACCTTCCCCCCCCCCCCCCCCCGCACCCCGACCCCCACCAGTACCCGGAGACCCCCGGCCCCCCCAACCTGGCCCGCACTCACTCCTCGGCCATCGCGCCGGGGGGAGGCCGTGAGCCCCTGCGCAGCCGCGACTGCGCCCCAGGACCGCCCCGAGCTCCGGGTCCGCCCCGGTACCTCCCCGGTGCCGCCCCGCGCCGCGCCCCGGTACCGCCCCGGGACAGCCCCGCCCCCGAGCTCCGGTACCGCGCCAAGGCCACGCCCCCTTGGTCAGGCCCCACCCACTCCCGCCTTGTCCCGCCCCCAAGTTTCGTGCCGAGATCCCGCCCCCGCGCCGTAGCCCCACCTCCTACGCCTTAGCCCCGCCCCCAGACTCCGCCCCGCCCCGTAGCCCCACCCCGAAGGGTAGCCCCGCCCCACCAGGAAACCCCGCCCCCGAGCGCTGACCACGCCCATATCCCGCTCCCAAGCCACGCCCCTACAATGAGGCCCCGCCCCCACCGTTAGACCTCCGTCCCGGTCCCTCCCCAAGCCCAGCCCCAAGCCATCGCCGGTACCGGTCTGTCCGCAGCCTGCCAGGCTCCCTCCGGTGGGGCAGGGCGCGGAACCGTTCCAGCCCAGAGAGCCCCTCACCAGCGGCGGGGAACGGGCACACCCGGTGGCAACGAGCTCGCTGCCCGCCTGTCCCGGTGCCGGCCCCCCCTCACTGCGTCCTGTCCCCCACGGGCTCCCCGCAGTGGCACCGGGTAGGAAGCGGCTGTCGCGGGGCTTTTCCTACCCCGGGGGCCCCGTCTTTCCACTCGGTTCTCGCCCGATGAGCACAGGGGGCGTCCGATGCCCATCCGGTGCCCGTATCCTGCATCCCGCAGCCCTCTGGGGCTTCGCTGAGTCAGGCGTTTCGGGAGCCCCGCGTCCCCCGCGACCTTCCCGGCCATTGGCTCGGAACCAGAATAAATGCCGGGGAACAACCCCAGCGCCGCCGCAGCGGGACCAGCGGTGGAGGATGCTCCTAGGGATGCGGCTCCTCTGCCTCCTGCTCCTTGCTCTGCTCCAGCGGGGTAAGGGCAGCTCCATTCCCAGCATAAGAAGGAGATGGAACCGTTGGAACGGGTCCTGAGGAGGCTACGAAGATGATGCAAGGGCTGGAGCACCTCTGCTATGAGGACAGGCTGAGAGAGCTGGGGTTGTTCAACCTGGAGTAGAGGAGGCACCGGGGAAAGCTTAGAGCAGCCTCCCAGGACTGAAAGGGGCTCCAGGAAAGCTGGGGAGGGACTTTTTACAAGAGCCTGGAGTGACAGGATGAAGGGGGATGGATTGGAAGGGGGAAGGTTTAGGTTAGACATTAGGAAGAAATCCTTCATGGTGAGGGTGGTGAGGCACTGGCAACAGGTTGCCCAGAGAAGTCGTAGCTGCCCCATCCCTGGAGGTGTTCAAAGCAAAAGGCAGCCAGGCACCAGGGTTCTCTGAGCACCAGTCAGACACTGGGGCTGTCGCAATGCTGACTGGGCACCAGGACTGTCCCCAGTGGTGCAGCCCTGGCACCCTGTGTCTCCCTGATGCAGGGCATGGGGACACTGAGTACGAGGACTTCGAGGATGAAGGTAAGACCCCGGTGCCACCGTCTCAGTGCAGCATCGCTGTGGCTGTGGGTTCTGCTGCCGATGGAGACAGCATCTGCACCCCTGGGGGACAGAGCCCTGCACTTGTGTGGTCCCTCAGGTCCTGCCAGCACCAACGATGCTGTCTGTCCTTCCAGGTCTCTACCTGTACCTGGACGAGGATGGTGAGTAGACCTGCCCCCCCTGTCCTCCCCATCCATCTCAAAGTCTTGGGAGCCCAGGAATCACCTCAGCTGAGCCCACGGGACCCCAGCAGTCCCAGCATGGGATCCCCAGGGTCATGTGTGGAGCTCCTGCACGTCAAACGGGGCACCTGTCCCACACTGGGCAGAGCTGGGAGCATCCCCAGGGGTGACCCCAAATAGTCCCCCACCAAACCTGGCTGGAAGGGAAGAGCTGGGAGTGAGGCAGCTGTACCAATGTGTGGCTGATGCTCTGCAGAGCTGCCTGAGGTGCTGGAGGGGGCGGCCCGCTGCCAGGACACCTACCAGGACTGGATGGCCCTCTACTGCTGGGCCCCCTTCCATGCCACCCTCATGGCCATCCCCGAGGGCAGCCGCTGCCGCTGGGACCAGATCAGCAGGTGAGTTGGCATCAGCCCTGGCGGTGCTGAGTCCACGCTCAGAGCAGGGCTGCTGTGATGGACGTGTCCACATGCTGGCAAGCTGACCTCATGCCACCCTCTCCACAGCCCCTACAGCGAGCTCTCCGGCTGCACCCAGCTGCTGGCCCAGCTGCTCTCCTGCCCCTGGCCCAGCGATGTCCTCGACGCCTTCTTCCTGCAGGTCCATGCTGAATACTTCAACAACTGCACAGGGACCGAGCCCTCTGCTCTGAGTGGGTTGTCCCCTGGGGTGGCCGTGGTGGCAGCCGTGGTGCTCAGCTGCCTTGTGCCCCTCGCAGCTGCCCTCATGCTCCACAGAGCACGGAAAGGGGCTCAAACCCCTGTGTGCAGCTGCCCAGCCCCTGGATGCCCCTGCAAGGGACTGGTAACAGCCCCCTTCTCCTCCAGCCCTGGAAACTCATGAGGAGGGCGAGTGGGCTGAGGGTGAAGAGGACAGGGCTGAGTGGGAACGGGAGTTCTGGGTGTTCCTGGGGATGGAGTGGGGCCCATGGCATGGGGGGGAGGCTGGAGCTGGGGGTCTGGATGCCTCAGTCTACACCAGGGTGGGGAAGCATCAGGAGAAGGGTCCCAGGCACAGGGGTCCTGATCCTGCATGGGCTGAACCTCTACCTTGGCACCCTAGGGTAGAGGCTGGCAGGGAGCACCGGGGATGCCAGGCTGGGGGGCAGCCACCATCCCATCCCATCCCATCCCATCCCATCCCATCCCATCCCATCCCATCCCATCCCATCCCATCCCATCCCATCCCATCCCTGTGTATCCCCTCCAAATGCCCCAGGAGGGGAGCGGTCACGCTGAGCTCAGTGGGTGTCTCCCTGGCAGAGGCTCCCGCCGCCCAGCCAGAGGCTCCAGCAGCTCCAACAAAGAGAGGGACTGGGGGCTCCAGCCCTGCAGCCCCCAAAGTGCCGGGGCCTGATGGCTTCCAGATGTGGCCACTGGCCCACCAAGGGTCCCGAGGTGCCCTGGAGCAGTGGCTGCCACAGCCCAGGGTGGGTCACGCAGCTCTGCCAGGACATTTGCCCGGGAGCGTGAAGCCTGGTGAAATCGCCTTTCCTTTCCACAGCAGGGAGGGTCCCTCCAAGCTGTGCTTCATCACGCTCCAATTCACGCGGGCGGCTGTTAAAGGGGAAGTTTTGGGCTTGCTTTCTGCTCTGGGCCAGAGGTGAAATGAGCTCGCTTGGCCTCAGCCCGGTCCTCAACCGGGAACAACCCATGGGACTGGAATCATAAAATCATAGAATCAAAGAGTCATAGAATGGTTTGAATTGGAAGGAACCTTAAAGATCTATGGGAAACGTGGGTCCCAGAGGTGGAGCTATACCAGGAGTGAGGGGCTCCATGCGGGCGCCAGGTTGGGTGGTGCAGGAGGAAGGCATTGGAGCTGAAGATGAGCAACGTTGGCCAAGTCTCTGCCCTTCCCCATCCTCCCTGCTGCGTTGGCTTCGCACCCATGGACAGATCGTGCCACCACCAGCGCCCTTTGATGCCAGCCGTGGGGGCAGGTGCATGGGTGAGCCAGGAGCTGTGTGGGTGGGCTGTGTGTCCCTCTGACACCCCCACTCCTGGGTGGTAGCGCCTGTCGGGGCCGTTACGCTTCCCGGTCCACTCCCCCCCGGCCGCCGGGCTGCCTGCCCTCCACGCAGGAGACGAAAGATTTCACAACCCAGCCCAGACAAGGATTAAAGAGAAATACACAAGTAAACAAATATCAGCCTCGTAAAACTGGACGTGCTGCACGGGGAAGCGGAGCCTCGGGGCTACTGGGTGAGGCGTGGGGTTGCCGGGGTGCGGGAGTGGTGCCCGCAGGGGCCAGCACGGCGCTGGGCAGCAGCGGGATCCTGCTGGGAGAGCCGCTTTAAAGCAATCTCATTTTTCACACGTCTCCTGTAGTCAAACTGCCCCTGTCAGAGGAAAGGAGTTGCTTCCTGTTATTTCCATTGAAATCCTGGTCCCCACTCGGTAGCCGGCAGGCTTTGGCACGATGGCACTGCGGGTGCAGAAGGGCTCCGGCTGCCTCTCCCGAGGGCTCCTGCTGCTTTGGGGTAAGTGAGCGGGGCTGCCGGCAGCGGGAGGCTCTGTGCCTCGCACCACCCCGCGTGCAGCCATCCTCTTGTCCATGGGGCCCGGGGTTGGGGTCTCGGTTCAGCCTGGCCCCCAGCATGGGGCCAGTTTGGCAGTGCCGAGGTTGACTGGGGTGGCCAGAGCTGGTGGCAAGCAGGCAACGGGCGCTGTGGGGCGTCCCCCATCATGGGCATCCCCGATCGTCTTGCAGATGAAACCCTGGGCTGGGGCAGGAGCCACAGCACCCCTACCAGAGAGGGGCTGAGTGGGGCTGTTGGGGACAGAGATGGGGACAGGGTGGGCTGACCTTGCCGCAGCCACTGTGCCAACCCAGGAGCACCCAATGGTCAGTGTCCAGCTGGTGCTGGAGCTCCCCATGAGTGGCCCACCAGGGCAGTTCACCACACGATCGCTATCGCTGCCCCACACCACTGGGCTTTGACTGAGGGTGGAAGAGGGAAGGGATGGTTCCCTCAGTCTGGTGGGCGAGCGGATGGCAGGGTGGAGAAGGGATGTGCCCCACGCCCAGGACAGGCTGTGCTGGGCGTGGGGCAGATGGCGGGTGGAGGGGCTTTCCGGCTGCGCTGGGCTGCGGCCAGCGCTTCCTTCCTATTGTAGTCTTGTCCAGCTGCAAGGAGGCTTCTTATGGACAGGGGACACAACTCCCCTTTGCGCTGGGACCCATGGCCCTCAGCCCCCAGACAGCCCCTCTGAACTGCTCACAGCCTGGGTGGACCCTTCCCCATATGGAGGGGCTGGATGCCCTGGTCCCGCTGAAGCATGATTCCCTTCACCCTCTCCACAAGCTCTGGTGGCTCCTAAGGGACACCTGAAACACGTTCCCTCCTGTCAGAGGCAGCTCCCACACGCAAGACCCTGACACCCCTTGCTGACCCTGTCCCCTCCGCAGCGTTCCTGGGGACAGGCCTCTGCCATGCGGGCGCTGAGGCAGAAGGGTTTGGCCAGGATGCCAGGACGAGCCCACCAGCTGCAGAGTTCAACTGGACGGTCCAGCTCATCGGTGAGTGCTGGGGCTTGGTGAGGGCTGGGTTGATGGTGCCCTGGCCATCACAGGGTGACACCCCCTATTTCCCTTGGCCATACACTCTCTGTTCATCCCCGAAATAGCCAGGCTGTGCCAGGGAGCCCCCTGGTCACAGAGCAGCCACCATCACCCTGTCCGCCTGCCCTGCTCCCTGGCATCACCCTGGGGCTGCTGGGGTGTCTTGGCCCCTTGCTGCTCCTGGGCATGGGTTTGGGTGCTAGGTATGACCCGCAGGGATGTGGTGCTCACGCTCAGTGCCGTTCCCCTGCAGAGGAGACGTACAGCAACATCACGCAGAAGTGCTGGGAGTTCTTTGTTGACCTGATGAGGAACGTGACGGCATCAGAGCTGTGTGAGTGGAAAGTCATCAGCAGGTACGGATGGGGCCATGGAATGGCACTGCAGGGGCAGAAGGCTCTGAGCAACTCTGGGGAAGTCCCAGGCTGGGGAAGTGGCACAGGGAGACAGCAGGGGGCATTCCCTGTGGTCCCTCCCTCCCCAGGGAGCAAGCTCCCAAGAGAGCAAGGAGTGTTTGAGGGCATCATAGAATTGCTTGGGTGGAAAAGTCCTTTGAGATCGAGTCCAACCATACCTGTCCACTACTGAAGCACCTCTGAGCATCTCATCACCCATTTTTTAAACATCTCCAGAGATGGTGACTCCACCACCTCCCTGGGCAGCCACTGCCAGTGCCTGACGACCCTTCTGCTAAAGAAATTTATCTGGATGTCTAAGTAGAAGTAGATCCCTTGGCCATGCTGACGGCCACCAGCTTCTGGATGGAGCGACCCAGTGGGCCTGGCTGTGGGGTGTGGGGCAACCCCTGGACCACCTGGAGAGGTGGATGCTAGAGTAGAGGGGGGCATGGGGATGGCTTTTGCCAGGAGCCTCGTGCCCACATCTGCCTCCCACATTCCGTGAATCTCTCTCCAGGCCCTACAGCTTGTTGCAGGCCTGCCTGGAGGACTGGGCTGACCGTCTGCGCTACGGCTACCCCAACGCGTTGGCCGAGCAGTACATCTTCCAGAGCCACCATCGCTACTTCCACAACTGCACAGTAGAGCACCAGGTCTACTTCGACCCACCCGAGGATGTCTTGCTGGCCATGATCATCGCCCCCATCTGCCTCATCCCCTTCCTCGTCACCCTAGTCATCTGGCGCAGCAAGGACGGCAAAGCACAGCCCTAGCGCCATGGCCTGGGTCCCTATGGCCAGCACAAAGTGGCCACTGGTGGCCTGACGGGTCTTGGGTGCTGTCCTACAACTCCCATCTCCTCGGGGGGTCCCGGGGTTACCAGCGGTGGTCCCCACCCCATTCCACCACCGGCCTCATCGCTGGGGATTAAAGGGTTCTCCCCACACGCCTGGAGCTGGTTCTTTGGCTGGGACCACTGGGCTTGATTCTGTCCGGGGAAGGTGCCTGGCACTGGGCACTGGGGCACTGGGTACTGGGGCACTGGGCACGGGGACGGGGGGGGGGGGGGGGGGGGCGCTGCCCCCGTGAGGAACTGGACGGGACTTCATGGGAGGGGGAGGACTCCGCGAGGCGTGGCCTCTCCAGGAGGGTGGGCGTGTCTTCGCGGGGGAGGGCGGGGCTACTGGGAGGCGTGGTCTCGCGTGGAGGGGCGGGGATTCATCGGGTGTGGATTCGAGAGCGCAGAGCCGTGTGAGGGCGGGGCAGGGGCTCCGATGGGCGGGGCCTCGTGAGGGGGCGGGGCTGTGAGAGTGAGTGCTGCCTCGTGGGGGCGGGGCTGCGTGTGGGCAGGGCTTCTGATGGGCGTGACCTGGTGGCGGAGGGGCGTGGCGGACCGGAAGCGGGGCTGGGCCGAGCGGGGCAGGCCGGAAGTGGGGCGGAAGCGGGGCGTGCGGTGGCGCTTCCGGTGGCGCGATGAGCTTCGCGTGGCCCTGGCAGTACAACTTCCCCCCCTTCTTCACGTGAGTGCGGGACAGGACCGGGGGGAGCGGGAGCGACCCCGGAGATGTGGGACCCGGCGAGCGGGCGCGGGAAGGGAACGGGGGTCCGAGAGCGGGGGACCGGGAGCAGCAGGACGGGGGGCGGGGCGGGGCCGGGTGCAGGTGCTCCCGCGGAGCCGCCCGGCCCGGTCCCGGCGCTGAGCTGAGCCCCGCAGGTTGCAGCCCAACGGGGAGACGCGGCAGAAGCAGCTCTCGGCGTGGTGCGCGTTGGCCGTCGCCTACAGCCAGCGGCACCGGCTGCCCGCCATGACCGTGCGGGAAGCCCAGGACAGCCCGCTCTTCGCCAACCAGCGCCTGCAGCGTATCCTTCGGGGCCAGGGCTCCTCTCCCTCCCCCTGCCTAGTGCCCCCGTGCTCTTTCTTCCTTGACCCACCCCGTGCCCTCGACCCCCTGCCCTTTCCCCCCTTCCTGGCGCCGCTGAACCCTCCCTCATAATGCCTCTGCCCTCCCCCTCCTGGTGCCCCCGCACTCTTCTACCCCCTGCCCTCCCCTGGTGCCCCTGTCCCCCTTCCCTGTGGTCCCTGATCCTGGCTTTCCATTGCCCCAGGTTCTTCCCCTGCTCCCAGTGCTGCTGCACCTCTGCCTTGTCCCTCTCGATGCCCCCTGCCCTAACCCACCTGTTGCCCCTGCACCCTTGCTCCATCCCCCTGCCCACCCCGAGTCTGGTGCCCCCGTCGCCCTGCCCCTCCTGGTGCCCCTGCACTTTCTTCCCCCTGCCCTCCCCTGGTGCCCCCACCCCCCTGGCCTCCCTTTCCGTCCAGTGGCCCTTGACCCCCTGTCTCTCCAATGCTCCTGCACCCCAGCGCACCCCTCAACTCGATGAGTGCCTCCTTAACCCCCTCCCAGGGAAGTTGCCACTGGAAGCCATCCAGGTGGTGCTGGAGGAGCTCCGCAAGAACGGTGAGTCCATCTGTCTGTCTGTCCATCCTGTGGCCGGTGCAGACAAGAAGGGTGGAAGCCATGGTGCAGGGCTCTTCCTGGTGCAGGAGCTGCACCGCTGCACAGCCAGAGAGGGAGGAAGATACGACTGGAGAGGGAAATTAATTCCTGCATGCGTAGAAGTGTTTTGGTCACTGACAGGGAGGGTAGGGCAGCTTGTGGGGCATCGTGTTGAGCACGTGCTATGAAATCTGCAGGTCTCATCCTCACTGTGGACTTGTGCTCTGATTAAATACTTTTTCCCTGTTGATTTTAGGGAACCTGGAATGGTTAGATAAGAACAAAACCAGTTTTCTGATCATGTGGAGGAGACCAGAAGAGTGGGGGAAGCTCATCTACCAGTGGGTGAGAACGCAGGCGCTGTCTCGCTCTGCAGGCTGGGCTTTCTGTAACTGGGAATTCAGGTGCTGCTGGTTAAACACCACTAGAGTGTTCTGCTCTTGCTTCCTCATGGCTTTAACCTTGGTTCTTTCATTTCTCTCTTTTGTAGAGGTGTCAACAGCTTTGCTGCAAGGTGCAGTTTGAGCTGCACATGCAGAGGCATCTGGTCCCGCTGCAGCTGGCTGTTCCTTAGTGAGGCCAGAGCAGCATTGCTGCGTTGCCTTTGTACAACCCCAGTCCTTATTGCAAAACTCATGGGCAGAAAAAGCAGAGGGCGTGGGGAAAGGAACTGTCTTAGTTTCCTTAGGCATCATTTCCTGACTCTCCAGTACCCCAGAGTGTCTTCGGGGTATTTTTGCTCATTGAGTGCTGTCCATGTTCCATTTTGCTTACACTGGGATGTACGAGAGTTTGTGCTGAGGGTGTTAAATCACACAGGTGAGATTTGCTCTATTGCTTTTATGTTTCCAGGTGTCAAAGAATGGCTTGACCAACTCTGTGTTCACACTGTATGAATTAGTCAGTGGAGATGATACAGAGAATGAAGGTAGGATTGTGTTCTGGAGTGGGTTTTCAGAGCGCGCTTGATTTGAGCGCGTAAACGGTTGATTCTCAGATTACAGTTTTGTAGATTAACTGTTTGAAAATTGCTTATGCCATCTCACACTGATCAGAGCCACGTTTGCCAGTGGTGAAGGTGTTCTTACTGCTTTGTGTGATCATCTCCCTTTGTTATCACTGTTTGTGTTTTCAGCCGCCAGCCGCCCTCGTGCCCAGTCTGGCTTGAGGTGTGGGGTGGTTTGTATTATCCCGAGTGTCTGCGCTGCCTCTGAGGTGGCTGTGACTCATTCCCTTCAGTCTGTTGACCTTCAGGCTTTGCTCCTGATGCAGGAATGTAGTGATGAGTCTGTCAGTGTAGCTGTGACTCTGGATTTACCATAGCATTATGCCACTGGAGTCTGGAAGGTGCTCCTTGGAGCCCTCTGCTTTGCTGCCACCAGTCCCTGGCCCTTGTAAACCCCTTTGTTTCCTGATGGGAATTTTTCTTTACTCATTGATGGAGATCTCTGTCCTTCCCTAGAGTTCCATGGCTTGGATGAGGCTATGCTGCTCCGTGCCCTGCAAGCCTTGCAACAAGAGCACAAGGCTGAAATTATCACGCTGGACGATGGCCGAGGTGTCAAGTTCTTCTGATAGGAGCCCCTTCCCCTCCTTCTTGGCTGCTGAACCAGTTCTCGCTGTGAAGGTTCACTCTCCTGGCCTGGATTCAAGCTGTGACTGCAAGCAGCTGTACATGGGGATTTCCTGGGACATGGAGAGCTTCTGAAACCTTCCAGAGACGTGACTTCTTAGAAATATTCAGACATCCCCTGTCTTTTCTCCTTGTTGATCACATTTGAGAGGTTAAAGCTGCTCTAATTCTGAGAGGGACCACCCGGAAGTGGAATAATGGCACTGCTCCTTTTGCTGATCCCCGCTCCTGTGAAGGCTACCGAGTGGTCTCAGCTGGCTGATGGAGCTTGGCCTCAAAGGTCACCTCCTTCCCTTCTGCCAGCAACATGCTGGGGGTTCCACAGTCCCTGCTGCACGTCCAGGCAGGGTCACAGCAAGCTCAACGACCTCTCTGTCGCAGCTGGGCTGTAGGAGACCCCCGATGGCAGTGATACATCCTCGCTGCGGAGCAGGCTGTGCAGCCTGGTGGAGCTGGATGCCCAGGAACTGATCTGAAGTAATTAAAACTGTATTTATAGAGCAGCCTGGGTGTTTTTATCTATCTCTGTGTTTCCATCAGAAACCAAGCAGCAGCGTAGCAGATTCTTCCCCTTCAGCCACGATTCCTTAGGTTGGCTTCCTTCCTGCACCAGGTGAACACGGCAGCCTGCAGGGGAGGATGGGCTGCCGAGCCCCACACTGAGCAGGAAGCACAAGTGCTGTTTTCCACATGCCTGAACCAGGAAGACCCATCCTCAGCACCACATTCACTTTAATTTTGCACATGAAGTCCTCTGGAAGCACATGGATTTGTGGCAGAGGTGTTGCTCTACACAGCAGTGGGTGGTTGGGGGGAGTGACCGAGTTTGTAGATTCTCCACGCTGATAAAAAATCATGGAATGGTTTGGGTTGGAAGTGACCTCAAAGCCCATCCAGTTCCAACCCCTCTGCCATGGACAGGGACACCTCCCACTGGATCAGGGTGCTCCAAGCCCAATCCAACCTGGCCTTGAACACCTCCAGGGATGGGGCAGCCACCACTGCTCTGGGCAACCTGGGCCAGGTTGTATGGAGTACCCAGCTTGTCAGGAACCACAACCCCAGTACAGTCTTTGACCCAGTAAATCCTGAGGGAGCTGGGCAGCTGTGCTGGGAAGGGATGACACTTGTGCCTCCTGTTCTTTGCCTGAGCATTGAGTGCTTCCTGCAGGCAGAGGGGAGCTGCTGCACTGGGGTGACCTTCAATCCAACCCAGCACGGTTGTTCTCAGGATCCTGGCACACTTTGTCCCCAGCCAGAGCTGAGCACCTTGTCCTGCCTGCCCTGCCCCTGGAGGGTGCTCAGCACTGGTCCAGCTGCAGTGCTGCTGACAGCCCTCATCGACAGCAGGCAATTTGTGGTGTGGGTGAGGTGCTGGAGTCCAGGCTGAGTTCGTGGGGCTGTGAAATGTCAACATTTCCTTTTTTCCAGCAGAAACCCATTGACCTAAACTCAGCAGGATCTGGGCAATCTCTCTGGGGCTGTGGCTGGAGGTTGGTGACTGGAGTTCTTCTTTGTGCCAGTGTCAGCAGTGCTGTGGAGGAGTTCCTGTGTGCCAGCATTTCTCTGCTGGAGGACACTGAAGCTCTTGTGCTGAGTCACCAACTCAATGGGCTAATGTGGTCTTAGATCTTTCCTGGAGACCATCATCCCTACGAGCCCTGAGATGACTCAAGTGAGAGAATGGGATGGCACAGCCCGCTGTGAGCACACTGGTGCTGCAGCAGCACCTCCTGTGCCCTGCTCTCAGGTGCTTGTTCTAACACCAGGCTGAGACCCACCTGAGCTGTCAGGTCTGGGAACAGAGGATGCAAAGACCTTGAGGGGCTGGAAGTGCATCTGTTGAAGGAGAACAGAGCTGGGGAAGGGCTGGGGAACAAGTCTTATGAGGAGTGGCTGAGGGAACTGGGATTATTTAGCCTGGAGAAGAGGAGGCTGAGGGGAGACCTCATGGCTCTCTGCAGCTCCTGGAAAGGTGGTTGTGGTGAGGTGGGTGCTGGTCTTTTCTCTCAAGTAACAAGTGAGAAATGGCCTCAGGTTGCTCCAGGGGAGATTTGGATTGGATGTTAGGAAAAATTTCTTTACTGAAAGAGTGGTGAAGCACTGGCAGAGGCTGCCCAGGACAGTGGTGGAGTCTCCATCCCTGGAGGGGTTCAAAAAACGTGTGGATGTGGCACTTGGGGACATGGTTTAGTAGGCACAGTGGGGCTGGGCTGATAGCTGGACTCTCTGATCTTAGGAGTCTTTTCCAACTTCAGCAATTCTACGATGGATGCGGCACCACGAGGGATGGACACACTGGGGATGCAAAGAGCTGTCTTGGCCTCAGTGCCAGCACACACCACCTCACCAGGGAGTGCCTGTGTTTCTGTGCCTGGAGGAGTCTGTGCTTTGTCCCAAATAATGAGCCTTTAGCAGCCAGCCTGGGGATGTTTGTGTTCCTTGCTCTCCTTAGGCGAGACGCCGACCTCGTGGCATTGTGTTCCGAGTTCCATGTGCTGTTTGTAACCTGGCTGTCCTTGAGTGGTCTCTGTTCTTCATTAAATTTGCTCTCTTCTGAGGAAATGGCTGATGTGACATTAGATAAGCCCCAAACCAGCCTTTTTCTTTCCAAAGCACTCCTGGCAGCGATTCCCTGCTCTTTTTCAGCTTCCTACTTAGCTGCTTAAAAAATGAGAGGAGGAGGAAGAACGTGTCCCCCGTTTCCAGAATGGATGTGGTGTAACATTCTTTTTTCCACATCCTCTTGGCTGGTTCTCAAAGGTCTCATCCAGCCTGTGGGGTCCATGTGGGACCGAATCTCTGCACCCAAGGTGCTCAGAGATGCTGATTGCCTGGAGCTATGAGACAAGTCCTTGAGGCCATGGGACGGCTCCTGGGTCCTGGGGCTGGAAAAGCCACTGTTGGCTGGTGCTGCCCCCCCTGGAGATGCTCCCTGGCTGTTCTCTCTGTGGGTGATGGGGCAATTTGTATCTCGTGGTGATGTAAGCTTCTGTCAACAGATAAAACAATGCCTTTTGATGTTATCTGAACTTGGCTTCCTTCTCTTTATTCAGTGCCTCAGTGTTTGAAAATGCCATCATGGTTTGGTGACACCAGAGCCAGCCCAGAGGAGCTGCGTGAGGAAGCTCTTAGGTGCAGGGTAGAGATGAAGGAGCTGTAATTACACTGCTTGGAAGGAGAGAGTGTGGCAACCTCCAGCCATGACATCCCATGAGTGGGAACAGTCCCACCTCCAGAGCCCAGAGGAGGCCATGGACATGATCCGAGGGCTGGAACACCTCCCTCCACTATGAGGAGAGGAAGAGAGAGTTGGGGTTGTTCAGTCTGGAGAAGAGAAGGCTCTGGGGAGACCTTAGAGCAGCCTCCCAGGACTGAAAAGGGCTCCAGGAAAGCTGGGGAGGGGCTCTTGATCAGGGAGTGCAGGGATAGGACAAGGGGGAAAGAGGAGCTGAAAGAGTGGAGATTGAGATGAGAGCTTAGGGAGAAATGTTTTCCTGTGAGGGTGGGGAGGCCCTGGCAAAGGTTGCCCAGAGAAGCTCCATCCCTGGAGGTGTTCAAGGCTGGGTTGGATGGGGCTTTGAGCCCCTGATCCAGTGGGAGGTGTCCCTGCCCATGGCAGAGGGGTTGGAACTGCATGAGCTTTAAGGTCCCTTCCAACCCAAACCATTCCATGATTTTCTCTCTGGAGCTTCAGTCCCAGTGTGAGAGCGAAGCGAAGGTGGGTCCAAGCCTGGCTCCGCACCCCGGCACAGGGGCCACTACAGCCCTTGCCACCGACCTGTGGCCACTCCAAGGCTGTTGCCACGTCTGGCCACAATGATTAGGGCTGGCTGGCCAGGGCGAGGCGGAGTGTGAAGGGCTGGAGCTGAGATAAGGCGTTATCAGGCCGTGCACACTCGGATCCCGCTGGCCAGGGGAGGAGAAACACCAAAGAGAGGGTTATTTAATGTGTCTGGGTGGGAGCAAGAGTTGCTTCAGTTCGATAAATTTATATGTTGGGATAAAGCCACAGATCTGTGACTCTGGGCTAAGGAAATCTGCCAGAGTTATCAGCCTGGGGTTAAAGCCACCACTGAGGTTTGGGTGGCATCTCCTTCTCCCTGCACTCACGTGCGTTGGGGCAGGGAGGAGGCTGGGAGGTCCCATGGGCAGGAGGTGATGAAGCCAACCATGAAACCAGCCCTGGATGGCTGCAAAGTTCTTCTCCACTCTGCCCCTGCCCATGGTGAGCACTCCATCCCAAGCTGTGCATCACCCACCTGTGGGAGACGCTTGCGTTCAGACCAGTCCTGGCCCTCTGATCCCACCCTGAGTTCTGGGATCAGAAGGAACAATTCCTGGCAGGCCTTGCTGGAGCAAGGAGCCGAGCAGGGCTTTGTTTCATGATCTAATTCTGAGGGGAGCGATTACAGAGTCCCCTGTTCTCCTCCTGGCAGCCAAAAGCAAGCGAGAAATGGGCTGCATTGCCTGATTGCAGCGGTTCCTCAAAGCGCAGGGCTGGTGCCCACAGCCAAGGAATGCCACGCTGATAACGGCCCGGGAGCCGCGGGCACCTCGGAGCCTGCGATGGGCGGCTGATTGCAGAGCAGGAACCTTCTGATTTTGAGCCAAGCTGGCTTCAGCTTGGTATCCTGGGCCAGGTTAGGGGGGGAACCTGCACTACTGCCAGGCTCACAGTGTGGGATGGTGTTCAGGGGATGGTCAGAGAGCTTTTCAGCCACTCACCTGGTGTGGGAGGGCAGAAGTTGGAGCAAACTTCACCCCTAATCTGCATTCCCATCTGCTGAGGCCTCACCAGGACACTCCTCTGCTCCTCTGGGATTGTCTTGAGCATCTCGTTTCATGATGAAAGTACTTGATAAATGGCTACGAGCCTGCCAGAGACCCAACTGAGATCACTGCCAGGCTCCGTGTCTCTCCAAAGGACTGGGGCTCCCTGCCAGCCAGGGCTGTGTCCTTGTCCCTGGGCCCCTGGCAGGGCCCCTGGCGTGGGGGTGGCCACAGAGCTGGCCCACAGGGGCTTGGGTAGCATTTTGGGATCTCCCTGGTGCTGGGACCACTCTTCCAGCAGATCCCACTGCTCTCAGATTCTCCTCTGCTTCTGCAGCTGCAGAACAAGAGGCGGCGCTGCCCATCCTGTGGATCAGCCTGAGGATTTTCAGCCAGGAAAGTCTGAAATCCCCATCTCTGCTGGAAGCTGCAGTCAGGAGATGATAAAAATAAAAGCAATTAGTTTTTAAGCAGGGGAGTTTTTCAAACTGACACGTTACATGAGTAAAAGCTGCAGCCTCCTGCCCTGTGGAGGAGAGGCAGAAGCTGAAGGATGGCTCTTTGCATGCTGTCTCCTGCCCTCCTGGGCTGGGACAGGGATTGCCTGGCTCCTGCATGGGCTCCTCATTTTGTGCAGCCTGTGAGGAGCCTGGGGAGAGAGTTCAACAGGATTGGGAAAGCCCGAGAAATGCGGTGGTGGAAGCAGCTGTGAGGGGACATGGGGTGCAATGGATCCAGCGGGAAGCTGGCAGGTCTGGGGCAGTTGCATCCCAACAAAGCTTGTTGTTAGGCAGTGCTGAGTCAAACCATGTCACATCCTTCAACATGAGAGCTTCCCATGCCACCTGCAGCTACCTTTGAGCCCCCTGATCCAGCGGGATGTGTCCCTGCCCCTGGTAGGGGGTCAAAACTGAATGGGCTTTAAGGTCCCTTCCAACCCAAACCATTCCGTGATTCTGTGATCTGCTTTTGTCTTTGGCAGTGATGGACACCCCGTGCTCCAGCTGAGGGGCCACCTCTACTGCAGCTCAGGGCTGGGTGAGGATGTGGTCACTGCTGTCTGCCCACCAGCCCATGCTGCAGGCAAGTGGTTCTTGGCAAGGAGACATCATTCAAACCCTTTCCTCCAGGGAGCTGGATGAGCAGGATCATGTAGAAGGAGCAGATCCTGCACGCATGCAGGAGATCCATATGGTGATGCTCAGCCCAACCAAGGCTTCTGTAGGACCAATGTTTTATTAAATGCTCCCTCCTTGTGCCAGACAGGGGTTTGTGGAGCAGGCACTGTGCCTGACACTGCAGCCCTGGATCCAGCAGCCCTGATCATTAGTGGTTGAGGAGGACGTGGCTGCGCTCCCGTGTGGATCCTCTCCTTGATGTTTCCGTTATCGTTGAGCATAAACAATCTGACCTTAGGGAAAATAAATCAGCGCCGGCCTCAATTGCTTTGTGAGTTGTGTCAACAGCCTGGCCAGGGCAGAACAACCTCCTCCTGTAACCTGCAGAGACAACACTCTCTTGTCCGGGCTCTTGGCTTGCACAGGGCGGACACACACGGTCGTATCTTCCCATTGGCGTGACCCTAATTTCAGGATCTTGGACCTCAGTGAACCCGGAGAGGAATGGTGCAGGCAGCACGGAGGCTGATCCCGCAGCGTGGGAGGTGGGATGGGGCTGCTCCTGGACACGCTGCTCCGGAACCCCGAGTCAGGAGCTCTGAGGAAATGTCCAAACCAGGCGCTTTCCTACAGCTCGGCTTTGGTTGTGTGACCCCGCCTGGGCTTCAGTTCCAGTGGCCCCATAGCTGTGGGGAAGGGGCTGTCTGGAGGGGAGGGCTTAGACCCCCGGTCAGCCCCATGCCAGGGCAGCTGTGGGGCTCGGGGGAGAGGGGCAGGGTCCCCCTGGACAGGGTTGACAGAGGAGGATGGAGAGAGGGGCTCCCACTGCCCCCACTGAGGAGGGGCTGCAGGATCAGGGCATGGGGGAACTTGCTGCTGCCACAGTGCTGGGTGCCCACCCCAGTGCCTGCTACTGGTGTCCAGTGCCCAATGTCAGTACCCATAGCCAGTATCAGTGTCTGGTGCCCGGTGCTGGTGGCGCTGGTGGTGGTGCTTCAGTGTCAACATTTGTGCCCAGTACTGGTGCCTGGTGCTGCTGCCCATGCCTGGAGTTGGCACCTGTGCCTGGTGGCAGTGCCTGGTGTTGGTGCCCAGTGGCTGCTGCCAGTGCCCCGTGCCCGGTGCCTGATGTCAGCACCCGTGCTTGGTGCCGGTGCGTGGTGTCAATGCCCAGTGCCAGTGCCCAGTGCCAGTGCCCATGGCTGGTGTTTGTTGCTAGTGCATGGTTTCAGTGCCTGGTGTTGGTGCCCATTGTTGGTGCCCAGTGTTGGGATGGTGTTGGTGCCAGTGCCTGCTGTCAGGGCCAGTGCCCGGTGCCCATTGTCGGTGCCCAGTGCTGGTTCCCAGTGCCTGCTGTTGGTGCCCGCTATTGATGCCTGGTGCCAGTGTCCACTGTCGGTACCCGGTGCCCGGTGTCGGTACCTGGCTTTGGCACCCAGTGTTTTGTGTCCAACGTGGGTGCTCGTGCCTGGTGCCAATACCTGGCGGCCGGTGCCGGTACCCGGTGTCAATGCCCGGCGCCGCTGCCCGGTGCCGCAGCGCGGGCGGGGGCGCGGCCGCGGGGGGGGCGGTCCCGGGGCGGTCCCGGGGCGGGGCGGTGGCGGGGCGGTGGCGGTGCCGGTACCGGTGCCCGTGTCGGGGCTCGGCGCTCGCTCCGCGCTGTGGGACGGCGGCGGCTGCGGGAGCGGAGCCGATGCTGGCGGCGGCGCCCATGTCCCAGCCCGAGGCGGAGCGGGTCCCGGTCCCGGCCCCGGAGCCGGGGCTCCCTGAGGGTCTCCCGCTCCGCCCCCGGCGCCCATCGCTGCGGGACCCCCGCCGCTCCTCATCCCGCTTCAACCGGCGCAGCTCAGCCGAGCTGGAGCTGCTGGGCTACCCGGCCCCGGGCGGGGGGCTCGGGGGGGCCCCGCCGCCGCCGGCAGCGCCCCGGGAGCCGGAGGAGACCGAGAGCGAGGAGGTGGAGACCCGCGCTGTCGCGACGTCCCCCGACGGGCGCTTCCTCAAGTTCGACATCGAGATCGGGCGCGGGTCCTTCAAGACCGTCTACAAGGGGTTGGACACGGAGACCACCGTGGAGGTGGCCTGGTGTGAGCTGCAGGTACGGGCACGGACCCCTGCTCATACCCCCGGACTCCCTGCCCGTTCCCCTGCATCCCTGCCCGTTCCCCCAGACCCTTGCCTGGACCCCTGCCCGTCACCCCAGCTCCTGCTTGAACCCCTGCTGTTTTCTCAGACCCCTGCCTGTTCTCCTGTAACCCTGCTTGTTCCTCCAGACCTCCTGCTCACTCCCCGTGATCCCTGCCAGTTCCCCCTGCCCGTTCCCCTGGACACCCTGCGTGTTCCCCTATATCCCTGCTTGTTCCCCCAGACCCCTGCCCGGACCCCCTGCCCGTATTCCCCCAGAACGCTGTCCATTCCCTATATCCCTGCTTGTTCGCCCAGATCCCCTGCACATTCTCCTGGAGCCCCTGCTCACATCCCCCAGACCCCTGCTTGTTCCCTTTTATCCATACTCATTCCCCGAGACTCCTGCCCGGACCCCTGGACCCCCTGTGTGTTCCCCTGTATCCCTGCCTGTTCCTTCAGACCTCCTGCTCATTTCCCCAGCTCCCCTGCTCATTTCCCCAGACCCCTGCCTGTACCCCTGAATCCCTTGCCTGTTCTCCTGTATCCCTGCCCATATCCCCTGAACCCCTGCCCGCATCCCCCAGATCCCTGCCTGTTCTCCTGTACCCTTGCTCGTTCCCTCAGACCCCTGCCCATTCCCCCCTGCCCATTCCCCCAGGCCCTTGCCAGTCCCCTCTGTCCCCTACACTTTCCCCTTGTCTGTATCCCCCAGACCCTTGCGTGTATCCCCTGGACCCCTGCCAGTCCCACCCTCACTTCTGCCCAGGGAGGGGGCAACAGGAGTTGGTCCTTCTCTATCCAGTTTCCCCAGTATGGGCAGCCCCCTAAGCTCCCTCTCCCATCCCTGGGGCTGAATCCCATCCCGGAGAGACCAGGGACCCCAGGTCCCTGTTTCTGCTCGGTGCCCTTCGGCAGCTGGGTTGGATCTCCCCTCGCTGCACTCGCCTCTGTCGGTGCCTCAGCACCGCACAGGGCTCTTGGCCTGAGCCCAGGCTCCCTGCTAACGCCGCTGCTCCTGGCCCTCCTGCCCATCACGTGCTGTTTTCCATTTGCCTTTCCCCTGCCTGCGCTTTGAAGCACCCCGGGACGCCCACGCTCTGGTGCCAGTCCCAGCTCCAGGGTGTTCACAGGTGGATTGAGCACTGGCTGCGGGCGCTGAGCACCCCGCTGCCTTCTCAGTGCCCACCAGCCTGTGGCTTCCTCCGGGGAAGAGCAGAGGTGCCCTCTACTCTGCCAGCCACCGCACACGTGCCCTGTGCCAGCTCTGGAGCTGGCTCTGAGGTTTGCTCCGATAGCCCTCGGCATGCTCGGGCGCACGTGGCTGCGGCGAGCCTGGGCGTCAGGCGGGAGCAGGGTACGGCGCGACCTTGCTGCGTTCCGGCTGCTTGACCTTGGCTGAAGTGGTGTCCACGGGCACCTGCGTGTGGTTTCTGCGATGCTGCCAGGGGCACTGTGCTGGAAGCACCTGGACCTGTGGTTTTCCAGGTCTCTGAGCAGAGTCCCCATCTCCTCTCTGTCACTGTGTTCCTCTGTCCCCTGAGCCGGGCAGCAGGATGCTGACAGTGGGACACTGAGGGTAGTGCTGAAGGTGTTGCATCCACAACACCATCTCCTGCTTGTTGCTTTTGATGGGCCTGATCTCAACCATGGAGATGCGCAGGGAGAGCCCTTTCCTCCTTGGAGACCCTGGGGAGGGGCTTCAGCCAAGTGCAAAGTCTCCAACAGGCTCCTCACCCTAGGGTGGCTGCTGTGGCTGGAGGTCCAAGTCCTTGTTTACACAGAAAAACGTGTCTTACGAGTTTGTTGTCTTGTTCCTAAAAGCTTTGTGCAGCTGCAGGCGGCTGCCTGGGCTGGGTCCTTGGGGTGGCTGCAGCCCAGCAGTGCGAGAAGCGATCCTGAGATAGCGGTGGGTGATTTCTGGAGGGGCCGAACGGGGCCTCTTAGTGAGGGAGGTGAAGTCTTGGGCCTCCGCCTGCCTTCGCGGGTTGCACAATTCCTTCAGCTGGCTCTAAGAGTGCTCAGTGCTCCCTCCCTTGCACGTCCCTGCAGCTCCATCCAAACCCTCCTGATCTCCGGTCGAGTCCCGCGTCCCTTCGGGTTTTTGAAGTGCCAGGCCGCTGCTGGCAGGGAAGGGCTCTCCTTGGTGAGCCCAGGACCTTCTTTGGATGAGTCAGCTGTGCCCAACACTTCCCACCTGGCTGGCTCTGCATCCCTCGTGCCCATCCCTGCAGCTGGGCTGCCCTCTCTGCACCCCGCTGGGCCAAATCAGCTCCTGCGCGTCTGTTGGGGCTGGATGTGGCTTCCAGTGCCCGTCCTTCAGCCCCCAGTGCCCATCTTGCAGCCCAGGGCATGGCCACGTGCACACAGGCCTGTAGAAGCTCTGGTGTCTTGCAAAGTAGGTGCTGGGAAACAAGGCTGCACTCTTCCAGGTGGAGGAAAAGGGGATCAAGGAGCAAAACTGCTCCGATGCTCCAACAGCACGTGCCAGCCCCACTGCCTGCCCTGTGAGCCTTGGCCCGCAGAGAGCTGGTGGGACACGTGCAGGGAGGCTGAGCTCCTGCCAGGGATCATGCCATGAGCATCCCACAGTGTCTGGGACACCCAGTAGACCTGTCTCCCCTCTGCCACCCACTGTCACCCTCCAAGGGGAGCTCAACCTGGCTGTAGGCGAGACCCCCTCATGGGCTGGTGGGTGCTGGCATCCCCTCCCCACCTGGTATCCATTCCCATTCCACTGAATGCCCTTTGTCCAGTGTCTCTTATCCCAAAATCCAGGTCCCGTGAGGGACTGAGAACACAGGAGCAGACTTTTTAAAGTTTGGGTGTTTTTTTCAGGGATCATGCAAAGAATCAGACACTGTGACACAAATACGGGATTGGAACCGCAAATAAAAATGGTTGTGGTTCTGCCCTTTTAAAAATAGCTTTGTCCTGTGTCTTTCACAGTTCTCCTTTTATTGCCTTTCAATTCTAAATGAATACCTGACCTCAGCCCTGACCTGTTCCGGTCCGGAGAGCCTCATCCAGCTGCTGGGATGGTTCCCCATCCCAAATCCCAGCTCTCTGTCCTGTCCTCACCCTGCCTGGCAAACTGGAGGCCGGTTTTACCTGTCCCCTGCTTTCCTTTGGGACCCCCCTGGGGACCTACCTGTGCTGCTGCCCCCCCCCCCCCCCCCCCCCCGGGTCCTGAACACGGTGTCTGTTTTTGCCTCCTGCCCGCAGCCCCATCGTGACCTGTTTGTGCTTTCCAGCTTTAGACTGGGCACTATTTCTGTTGGTAGGTGCTGCAGGCGGTGGGGAAGGAGGAAGCAGGGAGGAAACCAGAGGCCCAGAGCAGGATTGAGCTGTAAATACCTGGCCAGGAGTGGTTTTCCTGTGGGCCCCCTTGGGCTCACTGTGGGCAAGTGCAGCCTGGGCAGCGGGCGCTGCTCTCGCACCTGGGTTGGGTGGGTGACCTCAGCCTGGGGCTGCGGGGCACCTTCCTTCCCAAATTCCTGGAGCTTCCCAAAATCCTGTGCATCACATGCCCAGCTCATCCTGCCTGTGCTGGGGCTGGGAATTGGGCTGTGACTGAGGTGAGGTCCTGGGGCAGCACCCAGGGCCCAGCCCTGCATGGGGCTGGGAGCTCTGGCTGTTCAGGGGGTGAAGAAAGGAGACTTGAGGTCCTATGGGCTTGGGAATGTGAGCGTGTGCATGCTCTTGCACCTGCAAACATGCATGAGGCCACCAAGAAGTGGGAGGCAGACCTATGGTGAGCAGCAGTGGGGCATGGGCACCCACTGCTGCCGTGGTGATGGTAACAGGTGGGCTTGGGACTTCCCGGTGCTGTGGCCGTAGCTGGAGGGAGGGTGCTGAGCCATCTCCAGTGCCTGCTCTGCACCCCACCGTGGTGTCACTATGAATGTCCCTCTGCTCCATGCGTGCTTGCTTTTCCAGGTGCAGCTCAGCTGTGCACAACACGGCTTTCCCAGGTGGCCACCAGGACCCTCAGCTTGGGTGATCAGGGAGCCAGGGCACTGCGAGGACTGCGGGCTCTGTGCCAAGCACCAGCACTTCCTCTCCTGCCGCAGAGGCGAGAGCCACCCTCGACCACCTCCCTCCCTCCCTCCCTCCCTCCTCCTGCGCTGGCCTCAGCTCTCACCGTTGGCCGTGCTGGGCTCCCCAGCAGCCAGCTCCTGGCTCGCAGGATGGAGCTGGAGCGCTGCCACCCAGCTCCTCACCCAGCTCCTCACCGCCATCCCCAGCGTCCTCCTCTGCCCCGCACGAGGTGCGCCTGGGGAAGGACACGGTGTCCCTGCGTGCTGGGCTCTGCTGCCAGCCCTGCCCTCCCCACTGCCCAGTCCCTGCTCGAGCAGCTCCTCTGGACAGACTGGGGCCGGACTGGGCGCTGCTCCTTCCTCTGCAGTGGGGAGGGCGTCAGGATGCTGCTTTGGTTGTGCAGGGGGAATGGTGCTGGGTGAGCCCAGCAGCTCTGGCTTGGCTCCTTCTGACCTTGCTCCAGGCACCCTGGAGGGGTGCCGGGGGGTTCTCCGTGGGGTTGGGGATGCTGGCATGACCATGCCATCCTCTCTCACTGAACTGGGAGAGCTGTGACCACCTGTGACTGCCTCCCTGCCCCTTTTTGTAGCTCCTCTTGGTGTCCCCCATGGCCTTGCATGTTTATGGGGTGCAGAGAAGCCTCCAGGCTCCCCAGTGAGGAGTGGGGGGCCAGGGGGGGCCATGGCGCTAAGCAGGGCAGCTGGTTTGCTGCTGGGCCACGCAGGGGATTCAGTTGCTGTTTTCCTGCTCCGGTATGAAAGGTCCCATTCATCCCGTTGCAACAGGGCTCAGGTTCTCATCTGGGCTGAGCTGGGTCCCTGAGCGTGTGTTAAAAGCAGAGGGGATTATGGAGCGGCTCCAGCCCGACCGTGGGGCCAGTGATGCAATGAAAACATTATGAAAGCTGCCTGAGCTGATGGCTGGTGGCCAAGGAGCCCAGCACATCTCTGGTGGTGGGAACCTGTGGCACCTCGGGTTTATTTAGCCCCAAGAGTCAGGGCTGGATGGGGGGTCCTGGCTGGGCAACCCCAGGCTCTGTGGTGGCTGAGCCTTTCGGGGTCTGTGGCTGCGGTGGAGTCATCACAGGAGATGCTGCTCCGCTCCTAAAGGGTTCTCAGGCACTGGCAGAGGCTGCCCAGGGGAGGTGGTGGAGTCACCATCCCTGGAGGTATTTGAAAGATGAGTAGATGAGGTGCTCAGGGATGGTTCAGTAGTGGAAATATATGGTTGGACTCGATGATCTCAAAGGTCTTTTCCAACCCAACAATTCTGTGATTTCTGCCTGGAGCTCAGCAGGACCCAACTCCTTCTGGGTCTGGTTGCCAGCTCCCCCCTTCCTGCACTTTGGAGCCGTGTCCTGCCAGGACAGGAGGTCTGCATCCTCCCTGGCCCCAGCTCCGCTCAGTCCCTGTGTCAGTGTTTGGCTTCAGTTTCCACTTTAATTAACTCGAGCAGGAGGAACATGGAAAAACCTGGGCTGGAGCCTCCCCCGCCTGCTTTACCCAACAAAGGCCTCATTGAGGCTGCCCCGGCGTCCTGCCACACCAGTGCCGGGAGCTGGTGGTGCCCTGGCATCCTGCCACACCGGTGCCCGGAGCAGGGGATGCCCCAGCCCCTGCTGGGTGGGGAAGAGGGGCCACACTGGTGGGCAGTGGCAGTTGCAGAGCCCCCACGTATCCTCTCAGCTGGGTGGCTGCAGGGATCCCCATCCTGTGATGAGGTGTGAGCAGGGATGGGCATCCCTGGCATAGGGTGGCTTTCATGGCAGGGAAGCACATGGGCTTCTCTCTGCGCCGTCTGTCATGGGAGACTTTGTCCATCCCTTCCCAAACCAGAGAAGAGTGGCTCCATCCCGAGCAGCACTGTGGAGGGCTGGGATGTGGGGTTTAGCTGGGTGGGGTGAGGCCATGGTTGGGATGGCACCATGTTTAGGATGGCACTGTGGCTGGGATGGTTCCAACCCCGCGTGAGCCCCTCTGCTGGGTGACAGCAGGTTCACCCCAGCTCTGCACTGCGGCCACAGCAGCCCCTGCTGCCTCGTACGTAGGGAGTGGGGACGAGGACACGAGGGTCTCTTGAAAGCCAGGGCACCCCCCTGTGCTCTCTGGGGACCCTGTGTGCCCCCCTCACCTCCCCCTGGGCTCCTGCAGACACGGAAGCTGTCGAAGACGGAGCGGCAGCGGTTCAGCGAGGAGGTGGAGATGCTGAAGGGGCTGCAGCATCCCAACATTGTCCGCTTCTATGACTCCTGGAAGTCATCTGTCAAAGGCCAGATCTGCATCGTGTTGGTCACAGAGCTCATGACATCGGGCACCCTGAAAACGTGAGCAGGGACCAAGAGGTTGGGGTGTGAAAGGGAGAGGACGAGGTCACTGTGGGGATGGGAGGTGAGGGTGGATGCTGCTGGATGTTTGGAGACCCAGGAGCTTCATTGGCACCATCCTGTGTGGGGACGGTGCAGGACTGGGCACCCCGATGCTGAGTGAGGTGGCAGCAGTGGTCACTCACCCTGGTTGGCTCCTGGCACGGGTGGCTCAGGGAGCTCCACTGCTCCTGGGCTGCATTTCTGTACTGCCTGTGCAGAGCTCACCCAGGGAGGGCACCAGGAGCCCTTAACTCCAAGATGCTCTTTGCTGCTTGTACTGCCTGGGCAGCTGCATCTGGGTGGGCTCAGCATGGCAGCAGAAGGGTGGGCTGGAGCTGGGACGTGGGGCTGAACCCTGTGGTCCAAGCTCTGTGGGTGCCCCCCAGCTATCTGAAGCGGTTCAAGGAGATGAAGCTGAAGGTGCTGCAGCGCTGGAGTCGGCAGATCCTCAAGGGGCTGCATTTCCTGCACACCCGCTCGCCCCCCATCATCCACCGCGACCTCAAGTGCGACAACATCTTCATCACGGGTCCCACCGGCTCGGTCAAGATTGGGGACCTGGGCTTGGCCACGCTCAAGAGAGCCTCCTTCGCCAAGAGTGTCATAGGTAAGGTCCTGGTGCGGCTGGGCTATGGGTAGGTGGGTTCCCCAGGGGTGCTGAGCCCCATTGCTGCCCCCAGGCACCCCCGAGTTCATGGCACCGGAGATGTACGAGGAGAAGTACGATGAGGCAGTGGACGTCTACGCCTTCGGGATGTGCATGTTGGAGATGGCCACCTCTGAGTACCCCTACTCCGAGTGCCAAAACGCCGCCCAGATCTACCGCAAGGTCACCTCGGTGAGCAGCCCCAGCGCCCGGGCTGGGCACGACACTGCCAGCTGCTGCCATGGGCATGGGGACTGGGGTGAGGGAGATGAGGGGCTGGTGGGACGGAGCTGCCAGGCCTTGCTGCTCCCCAAAACGTGTCACTGTTCAGGTTGTGCAGGCAGCTAAAAATAGTGTGGGCAGGGTGAGGGTGCTGTGCCAGGGCACGGTGCCCATGGAGGGCAAGGGGGACACGGCTTGGCCAGACCCCATGTCCCTTGCTGCCAGCACATTAATGGGGTGGAACGGGAGCGGATCGGCTCGGTCACTCCCTGCCCGGGGCACCCTGGCTGCCCCAACTGGTCCTGGCTGGCTCCTGCCTGCTGGGGTGGAAACTTGGAGCCCCAGGGCATCCTGGCCCCGCTGCAGACACACGTGGCCAGGCTGGTGGGGCCCCATCCCCACGTGTCACCCACTGCCAACGGGGCTGTGCCTGGGGCTGCCTGGGAACATCTGGCAGCACCGTGGTCCTGCAGTGCCTGGGCTCGGTCCCCTGGCCCTGGATCCCTGGGGCTGTGGGAAGGTCTAGCACAGGAGGTGCTGACACCATCACCCCCCAGGGCCTGAAGCCAAGCAGCTTCTACAAAGTGAAAGTTCCGGAGCTGAAGGAGATCATCGAGGGCTGCATCCGCATGGACAAGAATGAGAGGTGGGTTGGGAGCAGGGGCACGGGTGGCAGAGCCCCCTGAGGCTCCCCGTGCTGAGCTGAGCTCCTTGCAGGTACACCATCCAGGACCTCCTGGAGCACTCCTTCTTCCAGGAGGACACAGGGGTGCACGTGGAGCTGGCTGAGGAGGATGATGGCGTCAAGTCTGGGCTCAAGCTCTGGCTGCGCATGGATGACACCAAGAAGCTCCACGGCAAATACAAGGACAACAACGCCATTGAGTTCCTCTTCGAGCTCTACAAGGACGTGGCGGAGGAGGTGGCCCAGGAGATGGTGGGTGCAGGGATGGAGGGACTCTGGGTGTCTTGGGGTCCAATATAACGAGCCCCCTCCCATGCAGGTGGTCCTGGGCTTCGTCTGTGAGGCCGACTACAAGCTGGTGGCCAAGGCGGTGCGGGACCGCGTGGTCGCCATCAAGCGCAAGCGGGAGAAGCTGAAGCGCGCCCAGGATGTGCCATCGCCTCTGGAGCCGGAGCAGCCACCGGGTGTCCTGCACTTGTTGGAGGAGCTCAAGTCCCCACTGCCACCTGGCACCCCCTCACCTGCCCCGGCCCCCCCAGGCTCCGGGGACTCCGTCTTCAGCAGCACCTTCCCCCCAGAGCCTGAGGAGCCCGAGGCCGACCAGCACTTCGCCTACCGACACACCAGCTACTCCTCGGCCACCTGTGAGTGGGTGCTGGGTGGGGGGACAGCAGGGTGACCAGGGTGGGAGGTGGTGGTGTCCAGGGAAGTGGTTGAGTCACCATCCCTGGAGGTGTTTAAAAAACGGACAGATGAGTTTTTGAGAGACATGTTTTAGCGGATGATGGGTGTGGTTGGACTCGATGGTCTCAAAGGTCTTTTCCAACCGGAAGATTCTACGATTCTGTGATCCTCTGCTCCAGCCCCAAAGCCATTTCATAGAATCGTAGAATGACAGTTATCACAAGGTTGGAAAAGACCTCTGAGATCATGTAGTCCAACCTATGACCCAACACCAGCACCCACTCGTCATTTAAACCATGGCAATGGTTTGGGTTGGAAGGGACCTTAAAGATCATTCCATTCCAACCCCAGATCATGTGGTTCCAAACCCTATTTCCTGGGGGTGCAAGCTGGGGAGGGGGCTCTGGTTCTGCCGTGCTCATGCGAGTTCTCCTCCGCAGCTGACTGCGAGACAGACGGCTACCTGAGCTCCTCGGGCTTCCTGGACTCCCCGGACACTGCGTATCGCAGCTTCTCAGCGGGGGACCCTGCCAGCCCACCACCCGCCCGCCCCACGCGCTGCTTCCCTACGGTGAGGGGGGGGCCCCCACGGGGCTGGGAGTTGGGGTGGCCGCGGCGCTGGCTCACGCCGGTGTCTCCCCGCAGAGCATCGCGGTGCAGTTGCCCACCGAGCACCTCCACCCCGCCAGCGGCTTCTCCTCCCCGGTGGACAGGTGAGGCCGTGGGGATTGCGGGGGGAGCACGGCGGTTGGGAGTGGCTGTGATAATGCTCCAGTGCGGGGCTTCCCACATTCCCACAGCTACGCCTCGGATGTGGCATCCGGCATGAGTGACGGCTGCGAGGGGCTCTCGGCCAGCGAGAGGAGTGCCAAGTTGCCACCTAAGAGAGCGTCTGGGAAGCTGCTGCGGCGCCGAGCCCGGTCCAGGCTACGCATCACCAACGTGAGTGCCACGGGTGCTGTGTGGAGGGGTGGGTGATCCCCAGGCTGAGCCAGCCCTACCACATGTAGATCTCAGACAAGAACGACCGGGTGGTGGAGTGCCAGCTGCAGACCTACAACAACAAGATGGTGACCTTCAAATTTGACCTGGATGGGGACAATCCGGAGGAAATCGCTGCGGTCATGGTGAGCACGGGGTGGTGAGGAGGGTGGGGGTCCTGCCTGAGTGTGCCGGGTGCTGACCGGTCCCTCCACATCCAGGTCCACAAGGAGTTCATCCTCAAGTCGGAGCGGGATGGCTTCATCCACCGCATCAGGGACATCATCCACCGCGTGGAGACCCTGCTCCGCAAGGATGGGCACAGCACTGTCGAGCTGCCCGAGAGCCCCGAGGCCGAGCGTGGCACAAGCAGCCCCGTGAGTGTCCAGCCTGGCCAGGGTGCAGGGGGTGCCCCAGCCCTGGGCAGAAGCAGCCATTTGCCTGTGGCTCTGGGTCACTTGGCTTCTCCTGGGATGGGTCGTGGTGCCATGATATCTGGTGGAGCCACTGGCTCGTGTCTCCACGTGTGGTGGGGCTGGGATGGGAGCCAGCAGGGGCTTGGCTCAGCGTGGCTGGGCTCAGCCCCACCTCCCTCGGCAGGCAGACCTGCAGCTGCCGGAGCTCTCGCGCTCCATCTCCTCGTCCTCGCTCAGCGGTACGTCTTTGCCCCAGCTCATGCCCTTCCCATCCCCACAGCCCCGTGCAGGGCAAATTACAGCCCTGGCTGAAGCCGAGGGTCTCAAGGGGCGCATCCTGCCCTGGCTGAGCACCGGCCATCACCCTTGTGCCAACAGACCTGGGCTGTGCCAGTCCCAGCCTCTCGGTCCAGTCCCCAGTCCTGCCATCGCTGAGCAGCTCCCAGTCGGAGAACGACCTCACCAACCGCACGGAGCCATCGGCTGCCCCAGCCCCTGAGCAGCAGCCGATGCTGCCAGGGTCACCCGCAGGTACCAGCCCTGGCAGGACCAGGGTCCTCCATCCCTCCGAGGGTGGTGGCCACAGCCTGGGCAGCCACAGGCTTGGCTGCTCTCTCACTGGCCCGGAGCTTGGAGCTGCCTGTGCAGGGATGGAGAGGGCTCAGGGGCTGCTTCCAACTGTGCTCTCTCCGCAGGCTCCGTGCAGACCTGGCCCCTCGTCTCCACAGCTCCCTCCTGGCCGACAGCATCACCAGTGTTCCCACCGACGCCTCCGAGCACCCCAGGGAGCCCCATCCCTCCAGCCCTACCCCAGGCCCTCCTGTCCCCGCTGCCGCTCCCCACGTCCCCTGTCCCCAGCAGCCCCGCTGCCACCAGCTCGCCCTGGTCGCCCACTGCCCCGCTCCTGTCCCTGGCCAACGTCTTCTCCCTGGCAGTGATGAGCGTGGCGCACACGCTGCTGCCCGCCGTCTCCTCCATCGCCAGCTCGGGGGGGCACCTCTACCCCCCGCTGCTGCCGCGGCCGCAGAGCCTGGTCCTGGGGCCCCCACGCTTTACCTACCCCGACCCTGCCAGCATGGCCAAGGCAGCCCCGGCCAGTGCTGGCACCCTGGGGGGAGCAGGGGCCGACGTCCCCGCTGCAGGGGTGCCCAGGCCGTTCCCTGCCCCGGTACCAGCCCCGCTGAGCTCTGCGGGCAGAGAGGCCACGGGGACAACCGTGCCATCCACACTGGGGAGCCCCGAGGGGGGCACGGTGAGTGTGTGGGCTCCCAAGGGTGGGGCTCAGCACCTGGGAGGGGTTGGGTTATTGCTGCAGGTGCTGCCCTGGGATGGGATGGGAGTGGGGAGCCTCTGGGATGCAGGGAATGCTGAGCGGGTGATGGAGTGGCCAATGGTGCTTGGGTGCCTCTAGGTGCAGCCCAGGGATGGGATTGGGAGTCCCTGGGATGCAGGGAGCACAGAGCAGGTGTTGGGTCCTGAGAGCAGCAGCAGGGGGTCTGGGTGGGGCAGCTGACGGTGCTCGGGTGCCTGCAGGTGCCACCCAGCTCCAAGCCCAGCCGCACACTCATCGTCTCGGAGTCTCCAGCCCCTGGCGTGCCCAAGATCCGGCTCTCGCCCATCAATGAAGGTGAGGTGTGGAGGGGCCGTGGCTGCACCACACGGCTGTGGCTGTGCCATCCTCGCACCCCGAACCCCACCAACTGCCTCTGCTCCCGGCAGAAGCCAAGCCCCGGATCCTGGGACGGTTCCAGGTGATGCCAACCAAGGACCCCACTGCAAATTCCCTGGTGCCAGCGAGCGGAGATGGCGAACAGCGTGGTGCAGAACCAGCAGCTCCCAGCTCCCCCCTGCCCGCGGTCCCCGATGCAGGGATCAGCACAAGCAGCGACTCGGGCTCGGTGCTGGGAACAGCCGAGCAGGATCCCGAGGTGGCACTGGCCGAGGAGGGGACGGTGGTGCCAGCGGAGAGTGACCGGGATGGCCCCTTGGAGGAGGGCGCGGAGAACACGCCACCAGCAGTGCTGAGCCAGGTGTGGCTGAGCTATTCCCGCAGCTTGTCCTACCTGAGCAGCGATGAGAGTGAGAGCGAGGACGAGGAGATCTGGGAAGAGCTGCAGATCCTGCGCCAGAAGTGAGCAACAGAGGGAGCCGGGTGGGAGGGGGCTGCTGTTCCTGGGACCCTGTACCCAGATCCCAGGGCGGCACCTGAGCACTATCAGCCACCCCAACCCAGACCCTTCACTGCTGCTCTTGTGCTCCAGAACCCACCAACACCTGCTCAGCATTCCCCACATCCCAAAGGCTCCCCATTGCCATCTTGTCCCTCCCTCGTGGCCCTGGCTCGATGTCAGCCCCTTTTCTCCTCCCCAGGCACCTGGCTGAGGTGCAGCTGCTGCAGAGCACCCAGAAGAAGGAGATCGAGGAGCTCTACCTGCGGATGGGGAAGCAGCCGCCGCTGGGCATCGTCTCCCCCGCTGCCATGCTCTCCAGCCGCCAGCGACGCCTCTCCAAGGGCAGCTTCAACCCATCCCGTCGCAACAGCCTCCAGCGCCTGGAGCTGGCGCAGCCCCAAGGTGCTGGTCCCCGCTGTCCCAGCTCCATCCCGGGGCGCTGTGGGCCGGGAGGGGTGGTGGTGGTGCAGGCTGGGGACCTGGGCGCAGCTCGGAGCCCCCTGCTCAGGGCTGCTCTGTCCCAGCAGGCATCATGCGCCGCAACTCGCTGAGCGGCAGCAGCACGGGCTCGCAGGAGCAGCGGCTGAGCAAAGGGGTGACCTTCGCCGAGGACTTTGGACGCATGGTAAGGGGTGGGGGCTGATCCCGCTGCCGGCGGCGTTCCCAGCGGGATCCAGCTCACCACTGAGTCTCTCCCCAGTAGCCGGCTGGCCAGGAGTGACTTGATGAACTACCTCAACCAAGTGCCTTCTGCCCTGGGATGGGAAGAGCCCCTGCACTCTCCGAGGAGACAGCGCCGACCCCGGGGCAGCCAGCGCCCTCGTGCCAAGGGGATCCCAGCCCCAACCTCCACCCTGTGTCTGCCACAGGGTGCCACTGCCTCTGTATCAGAGGCAGGGGAAGCCTGTCCTATGCTTCTTCTCCCCCCAGTCCCCTCCCTGTAACTCCCAACCCCCTTCCTCATGGCTTTACTCCGTGCTGAACCCCGGCAGAATCAGGTCCTGCCAGCACCCTGCTCCGAGCAGAACCACCCCTGCTGTGCCCCAGCCACCATGCTGCCCTCATCTTGCTCCAGTCAGCCGAGATCCAGCGGGCTCCTGAGTGGGATTACACCTCCCTCAGCTCCATAAGGCGAGGGGCTGGTGCACCAGGAATGGCAGTGAGGGCTCTTTGTTACGAACCGATGTCTGGAAAGTGTTTTCATAAATACGGATTCAATACAAGCAGAGTCTGTCTGTCTGTCCACTGGGATGTGGGGACGCTGTCCTTGCTGTTGACTCATGATAAGAGCACAAACTGAGAAGGTGATAAACTGCCCCATCTCAGCAAACACCTGTGGGGTGACAAGATCCTGAGCAGCACTGTGGCCACCAGCTGCTTTAACAGGCATAGACGCAGGTTCCAGATAGGGTGTTTATTGTGGAAGGTGATGGACAGGTGGGCACCCCTGCCCTTCCCAAGAGAATTCCTTGGCCAAAGCTCTGTTGGCTCTCCAGGAGAGGTGGCTCCTTGCAGGGGATGAAGCCCTGCTCACAGAGGAGCTCCCTTTCCCTGCACTGCACTGTGCAGGCCCAGATACCCCCGCAAGGACGGCCGCCTCATGCCCAGCGCCAGGCGCTTCCCCTCTGGGTCCATTCTGCCCCGCGGGGGCTGCTGCTCACTCACGGGGTCACCGGGGCTGGGCCCTCCATGCTCAGCTTGCGGCACCCTCAGCCCTCGCTCGGGCCCGTGCTCGTGCTGCCTCTGCCTCCTGCTCCAGCTCATCCAGGAACCGCTCCTGCGACACCGAGTAGAAGGTGTAGCTGTCTGGGGGGGCGGTTAAGGAAAGCAGCAAGAGAGGGGAAAGAAGCAAGGAGGTGTAAGGAAAGTAGCAAAGGAAGGGGGTTAAGGAAAGCAGCGAGTGGGGGTTAAGGATAGCGGCAAGGGGACATAAGGAAAGGGGGGACGTTAAAGAAAAGCAGGGACATTAACGAAAAGGAGCGACATTAAGGAAGGGGGGGACGTTAAGGAAAGGGAGGAATATTAAGAAAAGGGCGGAGGCGCTAAGGGGCAGGGGGCGGCCCCCATCTTTCCGGCCTCGGAGGACAGAGAAGCCGAAGGCCTGTGGACACGGCCCCACCCCGTCCCACCGCTCCCGGTCCCTGAGGATACAGATGCCGAAGGCCACGGCGCCGACGCCGATCGCCAGCAGCGCGTTCCGGCCGCGGAGCCGCCGCTGCAGAGCGCGCTGGCGCTGGGCGAGTTCCACCTGCGCCATGAGGCGGCGCTGCTCGGGGCTGAGCCCCGGCTCCTGCTCGGGGTCGATGCGCCGCGCAAATGCCGCCTCCCCGCCCGGCTCCCGCGGTGCCGCCATCTTCCCCCGCCGCCACTTCCGCGTAACGCGGGGCAACACTTCCGGCGGGGGGGCAACTGGCCAATCGGAGCGCGCAAGGGAGCCGCGCTCTGATTGGCGGAGCCGGACGACACGTGACTCGGAAGGCGCTGGGGTGGGGCTGTGAGGGGCCTGGGCGTCCTTGCCGTGTTAAGCGGGGGTCACTGCTGCTTACTGGGCCTGGTTACTCCTGGTCTCAGTCCCCCGCTGGCTTCTGCTTCCCACCCCACCAGCCCCATTACCAGGGTTCCCAGTTTCCCAAGAGCCCCTGCACTCCTCCCGCCTGAACCTGTTACCGGGGGTCCCGGCTTCCCGACAGGCCCCATTACCAGTGGTCCCATTCTCCCGCCAGCCTCTGTGCCCTGTCCCACCGGCCTGGTTACCGGGAGTCCTGACTCCCCCCCCCAGACCTCCTTTCACTGGCCCCATTATTGGGCATCCTTGCTTTCCCCAGGGCCCCTGCACCCCGCCTGCCCGGCCCTATTAGCAGGGGTCCCTATTTCCGGCCAAGCCCCTGTGCCCCTTCCCACTGGTCCCGTTGTCTGGTGTCCTGCCTTCCCACTGGCCCCTGTGCACTGCCGGAGCAGCCCCGTTACCTGCTTCCCACCGGCCCCATTACCAGCATTCCCTACTTCTCCTTGTGCCCTGCCTTACCGGCTCCGTTACCAGAGCTCCCCAGTTTCCCACCAGGCCTCTGTGCGCTGCCCACTCAGCCTTGTTACTGGGGGTCCCTGCTTCCCACCAGGCTCCCCACCCAACTGACCCCATTTATTAGGGGTCCCCACGTTCCCCTGCACGTTTACCCGCCAGGTCCCTGCCCGGAGCCTGATGGGGTCCCAGGCACAGGCGGCTGCGCAGTGCCGTGACCCCGGCCCCCTGTTCGGTGAGGTGGCTGCGGAGGTGATTGAGGCCGCGTTGATCCGCCTGGCCACGCAGAACGAGGAGAGCCTCAGCGAGCTGGCAGATGAGGCCGGGTCCTTCAAAGAGACGCGGATAGTGGGTGAGGATCCTTTTTTGGGGTACTCAACAGCACTGTGATCGGCTTTGGGCCACCGTGGTGAGGGACTGCTGCCCTTGTTTTGCAGAATTTGTGTTCCTTTTGGCTGAAAAATGGCATTTGGACCACTCAGCAAGGTACCAAGCTGTGGAATTACTTGAAAGGTAATAAATACCCTGGCCTTTCTATGTATTTCTCATTTCTTTTGCATGGTGTGTGCCCTTTACCACCCATTCAAACCACGTGTCATGGTTTTTTGCCTATTTAGAGCTTTGTCTCTACTTATTTAATTAAAATTAATGACTGTGCACGTATTCTGAGTACTCGCAGAGTTGCTTTTCTGCCTTTCAACAGGAGAGAACCGTTTTCTGAGGAATTGTGGTTTTTTTTAGGTTCATGATCAAGCAAGTAGAACAAATCTGGCTTTCTTGTCGTGAGCAAGGCCAGGGGAGCAGCAGGAGCTCTCTGAAAGATCAGCTGTACGACACGTTTGTCCTGAGACTTGTGTCGTGCATTCAGCTTGCGAGCAAACTTTCCTTGCAGTACAATGTAAGCCAGATGTATCTTTTCATGTGGCATTTCTAAACAGAGTAGTTTAGAAGTAGAGTGTTCATCTCTTTTAAGAAATAGATTCCCTCTCTGAAAGACAGGAGTGATAAAGAAATGTCCTATGAGGACAGGCTGGGAGAGCTGGAGTTGTTCTTCCTGGAGAAGAGAAGGTTCCAGGGAGACCTTAGAGCAGCTTCTCAGTATTGAAAGGGGTTCCAGGAAAGCTGGAGAGGAGCACTTGAAAGCTGGGGAGTGCAGGGATAGGATGAGGGGAATATTTTTTAGCTGAAAGAGGGGAGATTGAGATGAGATCTTAGGGAGAAATGTTTTCCCATGAGGTTGGGGAGATCCTGGCCCAGGTTGCCCAGAGCAGTGGTGGCTGCCCCATCCCTGGAGGTGTTCAAGGCCAGGCTGGATGGGGCTTTGAGCCCCCTGATCCAGTGGGAGGTGTCCCTGCCCATGGCAGGGGGTTGGAACTGGATGGGTTTTGAGGTCCAACCTGAATCATTCCATGACTCTATGGAGGTATTGAAATGGAGACCCAAATCTTGTCTGTTTAAGGCAGATTGTCACTTATCCAGTCACAATTTGTCAGAAAATGCAAAAAAAAAGCACAGGCAGTGGTTTTGAGAGTTGTGTGGCTAAAGAGGACTCCCACCATCTGGGGAAGGTCTTCACCTGCAAAAAGAAGGTGTAAGTTGGATTTCTCCTGCCAGATTAAGAGACAAGTCAGGCAGCTGAGACTGCAGGCAGCACTGCCTTTGGATTCAGTAGGAGGAACGAAGCAAGGAGGTGCTTTGTTCTTATTGCCTAGAAGATAATTTGTCTTTTTCCCCCCTCTTTAGATTGTTGACAACAACACTGCTTTAAAATTCCTGCAGTCCTTAAAATACTCGTACACTAAACAGGAGTTGCTTGAGTCAGAGCTTGCTGTTTTAGAAACTCTGCACTTCCAGGTCAATGTTTCCACTCCTTTGGTATATGTGGAATTGCTTCTGGAGGTTTTAGGTAAGAACATTCATAGGAGGGAGCAGGACAAGATTTTTTTAGAGCATAACAGAGCTGTTACTGATCTGCTCTGAGTGTCTCATGTTGCAGATTGGTACTGGGGAGTGTCCAGAGGAAAGTTGGTGAAGGGTTTAGAGGAGAAGCCATATGAGGTATGGCTGAAGTCACTTGGTCTGTTCAGCCTGGAGAAGAGGAGACTGAGGGGAGTCCTCATTGTGGTCTGCAGCTTCCTCACATGGGGAGGAGGAGGAGCAAATGCTGAGCTCTTCTCTCTGGTGACCAACAACACGACCCAGAGAAATGGCAGGAAGATGTGCCGGGGAGGGTCAGGTTGGGCATCAGGAAGAGGTTCTTCCCCCAGAGGGTGGTGGAGCACTGGAACAGCTCCCCAGGGAAGCAATCACAGCTTGACAATATTCCAGAAGCATTTGGCCAACACCTTCAGCGTTGGGGTTGTCCTGTGCAGGGACAGGAGTTGGACTCGATGATCCTTGTGGGTCCCTTCCAATCTATGGTTCTATGATAGAATCTGGTGGCTGTTGCTGGGCAGCCAGTCATGACTTGTTCAGCTGAGAACCCCAAACCCCAGCCACGTGTCCTACAATCACTTACCAAGTGCTTTGCCCAGGTCTGGGACCTGTGTTTCAGAATGGATGGAACAGTGCTGAGATGGAGACAGCCTACGGCACGAGAAGGCCGTGGCGTTGGGATACAACAGGCAGCTCTCTCCAGAGTTCTTCCTCCCTCGCTCACAGTAACTCACAATGCTTTCTTATTCAGTTTAATGACTCAAAATGTACAGCTGATGATGTGTGATCCCTGTGCTAGGGCATAACGGCTGCCTGCTTCCTGAAAAACCACTACATCAGATGTGCTTGCAGCTCCTGGACTTCTCCTACCTGATGAGAGACGCCATATACGACACTTTGCTGAAGATTGCCATTGAAAATTCCACACCCAACAAGCTGCAGGAGTAAGCAGCTTATGTGACTATATCTTAAAAGAACTATTTGAATTTTAAAACTCTAAAACACCCTAAGAAATAGCAGAATAATTCCCATTGCACTATTTTTTGGACACAATTTAAAAAAAAACAGTTCTGGGGGCTTTTAGCATTGTTTATTGATCTTAATGTTTCAGTGTAAAGCAATGTGCTTCACCATGTTTGCTTTAGGAGCAAGCTAGGAAAGCATTTCAGCCCAATAAGGACATGGATCTGTTGGGGAGAGTCCAGAGGAGGCCAAGGAGATGATCAGAGGGCTGGAGCACCTCCTGTATGAGGACAGGCTGAAAGAGTTGGGGTTGTTCAGCCTGGAGAAGAAAAGGCTCCAGGGAGACCTTAGAGCAGCCTCCCAGGACTGAAAGGGGCTCCAAAAAACTGGGGAGGGGCTCTAAATCAGGGAGTGTGGGGATAGGATGAGGGGGAAATAGTTTGAAGCTGAAAGAGGAGAGATTGAGATGAGATCTTAGGGAGAAATGTTTTCCTGTGAGGGTGGGGAGGCCCTGGCCCAGGTTGCCCAGAGCAGTGGTGGCTGCCCCATCCCTGGGGGTGTTCAAGGTCAGGTTGGATGGGGCTTTGAGCCCCCTGATCCAGTGGGAGGTGTCCCTGCCCATGGCAGGGGGTGGGACTGGATGGGCTTTAAAGTCCCTTCCAACCCAACCCATTTCTTGATTCTATGATTTAACTTAATTGTAAAAACGCACCTTTAGCCCTGTCAGTTAATGTTGGGCTTCATTTGGACTGAACCAGCTGCCGTGTGGGTAGGCTGCACACTGATGACAGCAGTGGGTGCTTTGAAACTATAAAGCCAGTAGCATTTTACACCAAAAGATGCTTCTACTTCTGCAGGACAAAGTTTTTGACCGTGAAGGAAGATTTCATGCTCTTGGCTGTGGGAATCATCAGCACAAGCGTGTACATACTGAACCCTGAGCTCTGGAAGCAGGTACAGTGTGTTCTGAACACGTTGGCTCCACATGGAAACAATCCAAAGGAGTGCAGGGGGACAATCCCTTCCCTGCTCCTGCTGGTCACACCATGGCTGATCCAAGCCAGGATGCTGTTGGCCTCCTTGGCCACCAGGGCTCACTGCTGGCTCGTGTTCAGCCACTGCCGACAAGTTGCCCAGGGAGGCTGTGGCTGCCCCATCCCTGGAGGTGTTCAAGGGCAGGTTGGATGGGGCTTGGAGCCCCCTGATCCAGTGGGAGGAGTCCCAGCCCATGGCAAGGGGTTGGACTGGAAGGGCTTTGAGTTCCTTTCCAACCCAAACCGTTCCACAATTCTATGAATCTCTTTAGATCTGGGGATGAGAAGTGGGTCTGTAACCAATGTCTCAGACACTGTAAGTAAGGGTCATCTGTTTTTTTTTAGGTTGTGGAGCACTTAAACTATGTCACTGGCATCACTTCTCAAAGTATCTTAGAGTTCTCTTACGCTGTACTGAAGCACATCCTTGGCAGCACCACCCCAACGCAGCACTACAGGAACAGAACAACTGCTCCAGAGAACAGGATTGTGCTGCATAAATAGAGCTGCCTTCCACGGGCAGTTGCCTCAGCACAGAGCACTCAACTCCTTTTGGCTTTACTTGTGGTTTCAAACCCAGGTGTTCTGTCACATTTCACGTGTTATGTAGTAATTAGAAAAGCTTGTCCGTTCAGGCAATGCATGAGTGCTGTCAGGGGAGGATGCAGGAGCAAAGCAGCCTTTAGAAACACCTCTTCCAGCACCAAAAGCTTTATTGTCTGAGCTACACCTTCAAAGTTAGGAATATAAGCTTCCTTTGGATAAGGAGAGAGCTCTAGGAAGAGTTATGTGTGGAAAAGCTTTTGTGTTCATGGTGTTCTGCTGGAGGCTGCTCACGCCCCAGCTATTGCACACAGGGTTGTGCTGGCTCTCTCCACTTGTTGTCTTTTAGCAAATTCATTGTTGTCTCAGGGAGGCTCGTTACTGCCTCCCCTCCTTCCCAGTGCTCAGAGCCTGTTTGCTCTCACCCTGTGAAAGCCAGCGAGCTGCCCAGGGCTGTGAAAAGGGAAAGAATCCCACTGGTTTTGTCATCGTCGCGACAGCAGGTGACAGCACAGCCAATGCCAGGGGCTGCTTCCTGGCTGTTTTTCAAGCACTCTCGGTGTGAAACAGCATTTTGCTGTTCACTCAGTGCACTTCTGTCCAAGAAAAGGCTGCAGGAGGATCACAAATAGCCAACACTGCCAACAGTCAGTGGCATTACACACAGTATTCAACCCATGATGTTCAAAGTAGTGCTGATAGGACATGAAAGGTTTTATCTCAGACAGTAGTTGCCTTTTAAAGACCAAGCAGAGCCTCCCTGAGTTCTTTCACATTATTCCTTGTAACATTCTGTGAAGCTGTAACAGAGCAGGATCGACTTCACTGGTGGCTGGAAGAGCAATGCATCTACAACTCCCCAAATTACCACTTCAGCATCTATTTGACAGCTGATTTTGTTTGTTCAGTTCAATGAAACTTTACATATTGCTTTTCCATATACTGCTTATAATAACTTTTATTTTTAAATAAAGTGTCTTGTGGATTTTTGGTATTGTAAACATTTTGTACTGGTTAATGTTAAGAGACATCTTAATCTGACTTTCTCCAACAGAACGCAGACGCCCCACGGCTGCCAGGACGGGTTCTTCACTTGTAGAATTGGGATGAGACCCAGGCAAGACCCCACTTCAGGTTTGTCAACATGAATTTGAGTGCTTTTGTCCACTGCTCCTCAGAGTTAAATTGTGTTTTAATAGAGTAAGAGCCACCACTGCCGCCGGTATCTTCAATCTTTCCTTTCTCCACGTCCATCCTGTATCACACACAAAGTTTTATTAGTGCACAGGGAGTGCAGGGATGAGATGAGGGGGAACAGTTTTCAGCTGAAAGAGGGGAGATTGAGATGAGATCTTGGGAAGAAATGTTGTCCTGTGAGGGTGGGGAGGCCCTGGCCCAGGTTGCCCAGAGCAGTGGTGGCTGCCCCATCCCTGGAGGTGTTCAAGGCCAGGTTGGATGGGGTTTTGAGCCCCCTGATCCAGTGGGAGGTGTCCCTGCTCATGGCAGGGGCGTTGAAACTGGATAATCCTTAAGGTCCCTTCCAACCCAAACCATTCCATGATTGCTATTACAAGCATTTAATCCCAACACAAAATCAAATACTGAAGTTTAAGTGTGATATCTGGATTGTTCTACATAAGAATATTTTGATTTTAAAGGAAACTTAACAAACCTCAGGTCTTTACCTGAGGAACTGGCTTTAAATTTCAAGTAAACTATGAGTAAATGTGGTCATCCCACGCATTGTAAAGACTAGTGATGATTCCTAACAGACAGGATGCAAAGAGCAGGCAGAGTCTGTGGGACAGCACACAAGGGGTTGGTTTGACAGGGTTTACAGCAACACTCACCTATAAGGCAAACAAAACCGAGTTTCACCTTTTTCCACTTCCTCTTTGAATTGCTGCACGCAGTCCAGGAAAGCCACCATCGCGTGATCAAACTTATTGTCCCAGAAGAACCGCAGCCCCCCGGAACAGTACAAGGGCAGCTCCTGGAAAAGAGATCCATCTCAGGCTGCCCAAGCTCTCCTCTTCAGACATCATCTCTACAGCTCTTTAGGCTTCTGCGAGGCTTAAATTTGTCACAGGATACTTAGAAATGCTTTGGGGCACGTTTGTGGTTTGTGGTGAGGGCCTGTGCTTGCAGGCTTGGGTTCATAATCACCAACCATCATCCCAAACAACGCTACCGTCCTGGGGCCAGCAACAGGGTACAGAATCATGGAATGGTTTGGGTTGGAAGGGACATCAAAGCCCACCCAGTTCCAAACCCCCTGCCATGGGCAGGGACACCTCCCACTGGATCAGAGGGCTCAAAGCCCCATCCAGCCTGGCCTTGAACACCTCCAGGGATGGGGCAGCCACCACTGCTCTGGGCAACTGGGGCCAGGACCTCCCCACCCTGACAGGAAAACGTTTCTTCCTAAAATCTCATCTCAATCTTCCCCTCTTTCCACTTAAAACCATTCCCCCTCGTCCTATCCCTGCACTCCCTGATCAAGAGCCCCTCCCCAGCTTTCCCAGAGCCCCTTCAGTACTGGGAGGCTGCTCTAAGGTCTCCGCAGACCCTTCTCTTCTGCAGGCTCAACAGCCCCAACTCTCTCAGCCTGGCCTCATACAGGAGGTTCTCCAGCCCTCTGATCATCTCCTTGGCCTCCTCTGGATTCACTCCAACAGTTCCATGTCCTTCCTGTGCTGAGGACTCCAGAACTGAACACAGGGCTCCAGGTGAGGTCTCACAAAAGTGGAGTAAAGGGGCAGAATCCCCTCCCTTGCCCAGCTGGTCCCACTGCTCTGGATACAGTCCAGGACAAGGTTGGCTTTCTTGGGTGCAAGCTGGATGGCAGAACCAGTGGCTCGATATAGGACATGGAGTGAGACATTATGATGTTGGAAAAGTCAGGACAGCTGGCTCTGCTGTACCATAAAGGCATAATGAGCCAAGCTTGCTTTCTGCATGCCTCAGTCACCAGAGCCCTGTGGCTTTCAAGGTCAACATCTTCCAATTCCTGCAGGATCGCTTACCTTGGATTTGTCCGTGAGGGACTCCAAATACGAGTGGTTGCCGTAGGGTACCAGGCGGTATCTGAAAGGAGAGAACAATTCACAGGCAGCTGAATCTGTCTGCCCTTACCTGGCTCCTTGGTGAAACTTGCACTGTATCACAGGTACCTTTGGAACTTCAGGCCCATTTTGTTGGCGAGGGCGTGCAGCAGCAGCACCGTCTGCCCCCAGGCAGCGTTGATCTCATTCCATTCCACGGGAACGCTGGGGAGACGGCCGAGTCTGAAGTTATTTATTGTGCCAAACTGCCCGCTGTGCCTGTGATAAGAGGAATCAGAAATAAGCACACCCAGGAGCAGCCTCCAGCCTGCAAACCAAACAAGGGATGTGTGCTGCCAGGTATGGAACGACAACATTAACTGAGCCAGAGAAGGCCTTGGGGCTCTGGTTTAAAAATGGATATAAACATCAACGCCTCGTTATCTTTTTATGACAGATCATAAGAAACCCTTAAAATCCCTAAGCAAACTCTCACCACCCTTCCCTACCTGCTCTGTGAAGCCTGACATGAGAGCATTCCCACTGGCTGGCACACTCGGTCCTGGTTTGTTAACAGGGTTGGGGAAGGAGTCATTGCACACCTTACTCAGACACCTGCACAGCACTGCAAACCCCCCTCGGCTGCCGCTGCGAGGAGCCCTGCCCAGGAGCTTTGCTACAGGTAAAACATGACTTGAGCAGCCCCTTTCCTGCCAATGTGGTGCTACCAAGATGACCCTGCTTTGCAGATTCCTAGCAAACCAACCAATATTCCAGAGTCAACATTACCAGATGTGAAAAGTTGCATTGAACACATTGGTTTTCTTTAATTTATCCAATTGCATCTGGGCATAGTGCATCTGGTTCTCCACACTTTTCAGCTCATCGTCCAGCTCCAGCTGTTGCCTCTTGAATTCACAGTATTCCTTCTGATACCTGGTAATTAAAGCAAGACAAGAATCATAGAATGACCTGAGTTGGAAGGGACCCACAAGGATCATCGAGTCCAACTCCTGTCCCTGCACAGGACAACCCAACATTCACCCCGTGTGGCTGAGGACATTCGCCAAACGCTTCTGGAATATTGTCAGGCTGTGACTGCTTCCCTGGGGATCTGTTCCAGTGCTCCACCACCCTCTGGCAGAAGAACATCTTCTTAATGTCCAACCTAACCCTCCCCTGGCACATCTTCTGCCATTCCCGCTAAGTGTGGGCTTTTATAGAGAAGCAACTGCTCCCAGGGCATAATGAGAGTGTTTTGGTGGAGACAACTTCAGTTTTGCACAGTACCAGCCACTTGCATTTGGGCATTATTTACAGGCCTCTCTATATTATAATCTCATCTTTCACCCCAAATCCCTGTCACAATCCACAGCTGTAGTTCACTCACTGAGCTTCTTCTTGCTCCAGCCGCTCTGCCTCTGCCCTGACTCTTTCAAAGTCTTCAGCCACAATCTTGCGGTTCTTCTCGACGTCCTCCAGCTCCCGAATCAGCTGCTCCTCCTCAAGTGCAAGTTCTTTCAGTTCTGTTTGCAGTTTCTCCTTATCATCCTCGTTCATTTGTTCCAGTATCTCCAGACATCTCCTAAAGGAGAGCGTGACACAACTGCAAAACTGGGATCTGGGAAACCCCACCTGTTCCATGACAGCCTTCGTATGCGAGCAAAGGTGCAGACAGGGATCCTAATCTCACATGCTGTTCATTCCCAGCTCTCCCCACTGACCCTGCTCCATCAGGAAGGCACAAGGGAGAACAGGAGAGCGAGATGGTGATTGAGGGTCAGGAACCACATCTGCAAAGCCCTTGACTGCACAGGAATGCTGGGCAGGTGGCCCCAGTGATCCCAGCGGGCTCGGAGACGAGCTGTGTACCCCAGGACTCTCCAAAATACACTTTTTGTCTCTTTCAGGCAAAGAAAACCAAGTGCTGACGTCAGGGATGCCTGTTACTGATCACAGAAAGCCGGATCAAGGCTGCTCTCGCTCTCAGGGCACCTCCAGGTCACTCACTTGTAGTTCTGGCACTCGTTCTCCGTGATGTTCAGCTGCGTGTCCAGCTGGTCCAGCAGCGTGTCCGTGCATTCCTCACACAGCGGGTGATCCACGTCTGTCTGTCCCGACATGATGTCAAAGAGGTCCCCAGTGACCTGCCAGGAGAGCTCACCCTCAGCTCAGCTGAAGCCGCTGCTGGTTTCCCGCGGAGCGGTTTGCGCTTCTCCAGTTGGCAAAGGGGTTTCTACCAGTCAAATCTTGACTTAAAATAATCCATCTTTCCTAAACTACTCACCATGGAAACCCAGCGCTATGAGACGCTTTCCAGTTTAATCTTGAACTGGCATCCCACCCAAAAGCACCCGAGTTCAAACTTGCCTTCAGCCTGCGGCTGAGGTTCTCCATTGTGCCGCCATCCGAAGCCTCTCCGATCAGCGTGAAGCTGTTGGCGCTTTCTGTGGACATCATTCTTGGAAAGAAGTTCAAGAGAGTTGAGTGCAGGGGAGCCAGGCCTGGTGCCAGGCTTAACTCCAGGAATGGTTTGGGAGTCATGGAGGGAGGATAGGTGGATCTCATGGAATGGTTTGGGTTTGAAGGGACCTCAAAGCCCATCCAGTTCCAAACCCCCTACCATGGGCAGGGACACCTCCCACTGGATCAGGGGGCTCAAAAGTCCCATCCAACCTGGCCTTGAACACCTCCAGGGATGGGGCAGCCACCACTTCTCTGGGAAACCTGGGCCAGGGCCTCACAGGAAAACATTTCTCCCTAAATTCTCATCTCAATCTCTGCTCTTTCAGCTAAAAACTGTTCCCCTTTATCCTATCCCTGCACTTGCTGATCAAAAGCCGCTCCCTGGCTTTCCTGGAGCCTCTTTCCATACTGGGAGGATGCTGAAAGCTACGGAGGGGCTCTCCTAGGATGGTGGTTTGCCAGCCTGTGGCTGATGAGCAGCGCCCCAAACACCAGGCTTACGTGCATTCAACCAGCTGCCAAGGGCCCTGAGATCCCGGGAAGCTCAGAGGGGCCAGTGCAGCCATAGACTCGGCACTGCTGGCCCCCGTGGGGACCCCCCTCGGGCTGATCCCGCTGGGACAGGCGGTGGTGGCTGTACCTGGCTGGCGGGATGAACCTTCGGGAGACACCATCCTGCCGGTTCTCTGCAAAGGCTTCCTGCGGGGCAAGGGACACGGTCACCGGGGGAATGGGGGGGGGGTGTCCCACCAGGGGAAGAGGTGGTTGCTTTTGTCACGGGGGGAAACGGGGTTGTCCTCGCCAGGGGAAAGTGGGAGTGGGGGGACGCGGCCATGGGGGAAAAGTGGGGGGGGTCCCATGGGGGAAAGAGAGAGAAGGTGTGAGGGAGAAGGGGGGACACACGGTCACCGAGGGGTAGCTGAAAGCAGGACACACGGACACCAGGGGAAGCGTGGAAGAGACACACTCGCAGTTACCGAGAGAAGGGAGGGCCCCGCCGTTACCTCCGCCAGAGCGCTCTCCTCCTCATGAGCATCCGCAGGCCGGGCCGGGGCGGCGCTGAGCAGCGGGGCTGCGGGACAGGCGGCGTCAGGCGGCTCCGCTCCCCTCCTCCCGGCCCCCGCCCCGCTCCCCCCCCCCCCCGCGCTCGCCCAGCCGGTACCCCCCCCCCGCGCTCGCCCAGCCGGTACCGGTGAGCTCCTGGATGGTGAGGCGGTCGAGGATCTTGAAGGAGGTGTCGAGCTTGAGCGGCTGGCTGCAGCGCTGGCACACGAAGCTCACCTGCGTGGTGCAGGCGGCCGCCCGGCCGCTCTCCATCACCGGCGCCGCAGGTGCTGGCAGGGCGGTAGAGAAGCCGCGGCCCCGGCACAGCCCTCGCTCTCAGCTGCCAGGACC